>JAODAL010033256.1:0-45811 GCA_025379985.1 Phyllomedusa bahiana | reverse complement strand
CCCCGCTGACGGGAAATTTAAAAGGGGATATCAGCCCCTCTTAAAACCGCTGCTGAACGTAATAAGTTTTTATATCGGCCCGCCCCCCCTTTCTTAAAGGGCGCTGTACTTTTAAAAAAGATGTTTATCAGCTCCTTTTAAAAACCCGTTGCTGTACTGAAATTAAGATGTGATACCCGCCCTTTAAACCCCCTGCTTTTCCGGGTAAAAAATGTGAATCGGCCGTTTTCCCCTTTAAAAAAATGCCTGTACGGGTAATAAGAGGGATATGGGCCCGTTTTCCTCTTTTAACAATGCTGTACTGTAAAAAGTTGTGTTAGGGCCTCCTTTTATAACACTGCTGAACTTAAAAAGTTTGGGGATACCCCGGCCGTCCCTCTTATAACATTTGCTGAAAAAATGAAATAAGAGGGGAAATTATGGGGCCGCTCCCTCTTTTAAAACGCACCCTGTTACTGTAATAAGATGGGGGAACCCGGCCCGGCTCCCCCTTTTAAAAAACGCAGCTGTACTTTTAAAAAAGGGGAGGGAAATTCCCCCCCGGCCGCCCTCTTAAACCACTGCTGATGTTTAAAATGCTTTTGATTTCGGCCCCCTTTTTAACCTGCGGGAAACTGTAATAAGATGGGATATCGGCCCCCCTTCCTCTTATAACAGCTGTCCCCTTGAAAAATAAAAAATGGGTTTACGGCGCCGTTTTTAAATAACACTGCTGTACTGAAAATAAGATTGATATCGGCCACCCCTTTTTTTAACACTGCTGTACTGTAATAGAGTGTTTTTCGGGCCCCCCTAAAAAACCCCCCCCCCCCTTTTAAACACTGGCCTGTACTGAAAATAAAAATGTGATACCGGCCCCCCTCCCCCTTAAAACGCTGTTTGTCCTGAAATTTGAATTGTGTTTTAAATCCCCCCTTTTTCCCCCCCCCCCTTTTAAAATTCAAAAAAATTTCCCCCCCCTGTCCCCCCTTTTAAAAAAAAGTTGTGTTTATAAGTTCCCCCCTTATTACGCGGGTTTGTCCCCTGAAAAATAAAAAAATGTGATTATCGGCCCCTTCCCCCTTTTTAAATTTAAAAAGAGAAGTAAAATTACCCCACCCCCCTTTTTTAAAAACAGCCCCGCAGTGGTTTTAAAAAAGGGGAGACCCGCCCGTTTTAACTTTCTTTTTAAAAGTAAAAGCAGCGTTATAAGAGGAAAGGGGGGGCCCCGTTTTTACATCTTTTTACAGAACAGAAAAATGGTTTTATAAAAAAGCAAAGGCCGTTTATCACATCTTTTTAAAAGGTCGGGCCAGTGTTTAAAACCGGTGGAGGGGGCCCGTTTATCTCTTATTACAGTTAGCAGTTTAAAAGAGGAGCGGCCCCGTTTCCCCATTTTTTTTACAGAAAAGCAGGGGTTTAAAAGGAGCGGCCCCGATACCCCCCATCTTATTACAGTCCCGCAGGGGTTAAAAAGGGGGAAGCGGGTTATCACTTTTATTATTACAGTACAGCAGCTTTAAATAAAAGGGGACGGGCCCCGATATCCCATCTTATTCCCAGAAAACAGCAGTGTTTTTAAGAGGAGGGGGCCCTGATATCCCCTTTCTTTTTTACATTAACAGCAGCGTTTTTGGGAAAGCGGCCGATATCACATCTTTTTTAACAGTACACCCAGCGTTATAAAGGAGCGGCCGATATCACATTTTTTACATTACACCCGGGGTTTAAATGGGGCCCAAATATCATTTCTTTTCCCCGTAAATCGGGGTTATAAGAGGGGGCCCGGCCCCCCGATACCCCATTTTATTACAGTACAGCATTTTTTTATAAGAGGAGGGGGAAAAGGGGCCCCCCCCTTCCCTTATTCCAGTACAGCACTTTATAAAGGAGGGGCCCGTTTCCCACTTTTTACAGTACAGAAATTGTTTTAAGTGGAAGCGGCTGATATCCATTTTTTTACAAAACAAAGGTTATAAGAGGGGCGGGGGGGGAAAATCCCTTTCTTTTTCCCCAGTACACCGGTTTTAAAAGAGGACGCCGATATCCCCTCTTATTACAATACAGCAGGGGTTTTTTAAAAAAAAAGGGGCCCCGGATACCCCAAATTTATTACAGTAAAAGCGGTGTTAAAGGGGAGGGGGGCCATATAAATTCTTATTACAGAAAAAAGCAGTGTTATAAGAGGAGGGGCCCCCGGGGGGGAAATCCGGGTAATCACATTTTAATTCCTTTACAGCAGCTTTATAAGAGGAGGGGCCGAATATCCCATCTTTATTACGTTACAGCAGGGGTTAAAAAGAGGAGCGGCCCCGGGGAAATTTAAAAAAAAAACCCCCCCTTATTACTTTAAACAGCCCAAAGGTTTTAAAAATAAAAAAAAGGGGAAGGGGCCCCCCCCGAAATTAATCCCCCCCTTCCCCCCCCTTTTTTTTAAAAAAAAGAAACAGCAGTGTTTTTAAGAGGAAACTTGTAAAAACCCAAAATCTTTTTTACAGTACTTCCCAAAAGGTGTTTTTTAAAGGGGAGCAGCCGGAAAATTTTTTTCCCCAACCCCCCTTAAAATTAAAAAAAGCCCCCAAGCAGTTTGGGTTTATAAAGAGGGGAGGCCGGCCGATACCCCATCTTATTCAGTACAGCAGTGTTAAAAAGAGGAGCTGATATAAACCCCCCCTTAAATTACTTTCAGCGCGTTTAAAAAAGGGGGGGAGGGGGCCCCCGATTTTTTCCCCAAAAAATTTTTATTAAAAAAAGAAAACACCCAGTTTTTATAAGAGGGGGGGCCGCCCCCGGGACTAATCCCCCCAAAATCCCCTTAATTTCCCCAAAAGTAAAGAAAAAGTCAGTGTTTTAAAAAAAAAAAAAAAAGAAGGGAAAGCCAGGGGGCCGGGGGGGGTTACCCCCCCCCAAACCCCCCCTTATTACTTAAAAGCAGGGTATAGTTCCCCTTTACTCCTAAAAAAATTGCTTTGGGGGCCGCATAGCCCCTCCCCCCCTTTGCCCACCCCCCTTTCCCCCCTTTCCCCTATTAAAATCCCCTTTAAATCTTTCTGCCCCAAAAGCCCATTTAAATTTTTTAAAAAAATTTCCTGCAAGGAGAAAAAATTTTTTTTTAAACCCTTTCCCCCATTTCCCCCAAGCACATGGGAACCCTGCCATTAACCCTGCGTATGCCACCCCGGCAGCGGGCACAGTACAACTTCCGCTTCTCCTACCCAGCAAAAGGGGCAGGACTTTAAAAATTTTTAACAAAAAGGAAAATGGCACCAGTGTATGAAATTTGCCCAGCCCCCAACCCAAAATAAAAAGTTCCCCCAAGAGGGGGGAGGGGGATTTCAGGGGCCCAAGGGTTCCTATCACACAATTCCCCCCAGGGAGTATCCCAGGATGGGATTAGTTACAAAGCCTCATTCCCCTTAAATAAACACAGAATGGGGATAGAAAACCAACAGCTCACCCAGACGGAAATCCCCCCCACAGGATAGGATTAGTTAAAAGGGGCCTCCAGCAGACAGAAAAAAACAACGGGGAAGGTTTAAAGATACCCCCCGGTTTTCAGAAAGGCCGGTACCCACCCCCCAGGTTTTGGATTAGATCCCACACCCCTTCCAGCAGACAGTATCAAAACCGGGATAGGTTTTAAAAATAAAAGGGGCCCCCAAAGCAGACGGAAAAATACACGGGATGGGATTAGAAACAAAAAGAAAACCCGCACAATTGGATTAGAAAAACCCCCGCTCGCAGACGGTATCACCGGGGTTTGGGAAAAATTAATACCCCCAAAACCACCCACGGGAAAAGGTTTAATTTAAAGCCCCCAAAGCACACCGTTTCCCCACAGGATGGGAATTAGTTTACACACCCAAAAGCAACTGTACCCCACACAGGAAAGGTTTAGAAAAAACACCCCTGCAAAACCATTTCCACCCCCAGGATGGGTTAGATACAAATCGCAAAATATCACCAAAAAGGTTAGGTTAGAAACCCAGCCAGCCAGACAGAAATAAAACCCCCGGTTTGGTTTTAAAACAATCAGCACCAGTTTCACACAGGAAAAAGGTTTAAAAGAAAACCAACCTCACCCAAGGGGGTTTATAAACACAAAATTAGTTAAAACCCTCAGTTGTGTTTCCCCCTTTTACTTTTATAAGCTTTATGGGTCGGGGGCAAAACCTTTGTTGCGCAGAGCCCCTTTTTCCCTTCCCCCGGGGGGCCCGAGGGGCCCCTACAATGGGGAAAGTCCCCGGAGGTTTTTCGGGGAAAGGGGGGTAAACCCGCCCCCCCATGGGGAAAACACCCAGCCCCATCCCCCTTCCTGGCCTGGCCCCCCCCCTGGGGGGGGGCCCCTGTTTTTGTCCCCCCCCACCCTCTGGGGCCCCTTTGTTTTAATGAGGGGACAGGGGGTTTTTGCATTTAGACCCGAGGAGGAAGGAGGCCCACGCCCCCCAATTCCTGCCCATAACTTAAAGAAACTCCACATAGGGAAGGTTTCTATTTTACTTAGCGGGGCCAAAAGACACAAACCCCCAAAATTTTTGCCCAAAACCCCGAAATTCCTTTCCCCCCGGGCCGAGGTTTCTCTTGCCCCCCCACCCAGGCCTGATACAGAAAATATGCACATGGGTCTCCTCATTAAAGGGGTTGTCTCACTACTTTGGATTATCTCACCTCGGGTCCTTTTTTAATTGGTTTCATTTTAAAATTTCAGGGGGTGTTTTCTGGTTCCACAAACCTGAAAGAAAGAAGCCGGGTCTGTTGCAAATACGCCCCATTGCCGGCAGCCTACCCAGGAGTTTTGGGAAAAAGGTCTGTAGCTAAGCAACCAGTGCTGGCAGCCTATCGGAGATAAACACAGGTCTTTACTATATGCCCAAGTGCGGGCAGCCTATCAGGGAGAAAAGGAACAGGTCTGTAGTATAGCAACCCCAGTGCTGGGAGCCAAATCGGGAAGAGTTTTGAGCAGGTTGTAGCTATATAAAAGGGCCGTTTGGAACCTTCAGGAGAGACCCAAAGAGGTCTGTAGTTTATAGCAACCAGCCCTGGCACCCTATAAAAGGAGTGATTGAACAGGTCTGTAGCATAGCAACCAGTGCGGCAGCCTATTCAGGAGAAGATCACACAGGTCTGTAGCTATAGCGACCAGTGCCGGCAGCCTATCAGGAGAGATGAAACAGGTCTGTAGTCTATAGCGACCAGTGTTGGCAGCCTATCAGGAGAGATTGAACGGGTCTGTAGCTATAGCAACCAGTGCTGGCAGCCTATCAGGAGAGATCACACAGGTCTGTAGCTATAGTGACCAGTGCTGGCAGCCTATCAGGAGAGATTGAACAGGTCTGTAGCTATAGTGACCAGTGCTGGCAGCCTATCAGGAGAGATTGAACAGGTCTGTAGCTATAGTGACCAGTGCTGGCAGCCTATCAGGAGAGATAACACAGGTCTGTAGCTATAGGGACCTGAGGAGCTGATGCAGCCCATACAAGAGGAGATATCTAGGAATAGGTAGGACACTGTTAATGGACACATATTGCAAAGTGACTTGTTTTTGCAAGATTTTTTAACATAAAAAGCAGTGACCCCTGTAGTGAGACGACCCCTTTAACCCCCTCACTATTTTTTATGTTCATTTTTTCCTCCTCCATAACTTTTTTTGTTTTTTCCCATCTACATAGAGGTGTCAGGGCTTGTTTCTTGCGGGACCCCACTCCAAATTGACATCACATGTCAGTAAGGGGTCAATCTATAATCAATGGGAACGGATTATCAGATGTTATGGATGATCAGACCTCAGAGGGGACTACTGCACCAACACCGGGCAGTATTCAGAGAGTGGGTGCAACGCCGGTACCAGCAGGGGCCCCACTGTACCCCGACTCCAGACTGATACAACTATCAGCGCAGGACTGTCTGGACTGGATACAGGAGAACACAGGTTAGTTTGCATTCACTGACAGCAAGCAGGTGAAACTGGTGAGGAAGACAAACATGAAGTCTATCAGAGATTTGCAGAAGTTTCTATAAAGTAATGACAGATCCACAACCAAACCTTATGGGACCAAGCTGCAACCTCAAGCTCCCGGGCCCAAAATCTACAACAAGGCTTCCCCTCCCCCCCATTATGTGCCTTTTATAATACTGAAACCTTTACCCCCCCCCCCCTCAGGTTCCAGAGTCCGGGAGAGACGGCCACCCCTGACCCACTATAGCAGGTGAACCAGTATGGCTGCCGGGAAGCGAGAGCCCACGGTGACATAAACTAAGGTACTTCAGTAGACAAAACCAGAGGAGCCCGGCAGCTCCCTGCACAGACACCGTCCTCAGCCCTCGCGTGGTGCAGCGTAATACTGAGACTGGGGGCCAAGAAAAGACGAACCGGTTCACAGTCCAAAGGGACGTGCTTTTACAATGGCGCAAGACCCAAAGAGGAGCGCGACGCTCTGAAACCCTTTGCCATAACAGGCTCAAAGGGGACCTCAAAGTGTACTTAAAGCAGAAGGCAAAAATTTTGGCCCCCAGAAATGCTCCGACAGCACGGGATTGCCCGGCCCTCCTGAAATGCCTCCAGCACACGGGAATGCCCCGGACGCAGGGAAATGCCCCAGGCCTCCCTGAAATGCCTGGGAAGGGGGGAATCCCCCAGGACCCCCCTAAAAAGCCTCCAGACACCCGGGGGAATGCCCCCGGCCCACCTGAATTGCCTCCGGACCCCCGGGGAATGCCCGGGGACCCCCCCTGAAATGCCCCAGCAGCAGGGAATCCCCCAGGACCCCCCTGAAATCCCCGACAGCAGGGGGATGCCCCCGGACAGCACGGGAGGCCCCGGGTCCCTGAAAATGCCCGGACAGCAGGGCAATCCCCAGGACCCCCCAGAATGTCCGACAGCACGGGAATGCCCGGACCTCCTGAATGCCTCCGGACAGCACGGGAATGCCCAGGACCTCCTAAAATGCCCCGGACAGACGGGAATCCCTCCAGACAGCACGGGATTGCCCCAGGACCTCCCTTGAATGCCCGAAAACGGAATGCCCAGGACCCCTGTGAAATGCCCCGTACACTCGGCTAATGTCCCATTCCTCCCTAATTTTTGCCCTCAACGGGGGCAGGGATCTGCAGGGACCCCTCCAAATTGACTCCGCGTCAGCAGGGAATGCTTCAAGGACCCGGTGAAATGTTGGACAGACTCGAGGGAATGCACCAGACAGCACGGGAATGCCTGGACAGAGACGGGGGCATACGCCGGACAGCACGGGAATTACCCCGGGACTCCGCTGAAATGGCCTCTCGGATACAGCACGGGTATTTTGCCCTGGACACCGTGAAATGCCTCCAGAAGACAACTGGGATAGGCCATTGGACTTTTCCCTATAAATATGACATCCGGACAGCACGGGGAAAATGCACCCAGGTTCCTCCCCTTTGGGAAATGCCTCCCGCCCCCCCCAGGCATCGGGGAATGGCCCCCGGACCCCCTGAAATGTAACAGTATGGGGGAATGGGCCCCAGGACCTCCTGGACTCAGAATCACCAGAGGAGCCGGCAGCTCCCCCAGGACCGTCCCCCTTGCATAATGCTGCAGACAGCACGGCCAAGCCCGCCCAGTCACGGGTCAGCCAGGGACCTCGAAATGGCCCCAAAGATCAAGAGGGGAATGCCCCGGGCCAACATGCTGCTCAAATGGACCCAAGGTACTTAGCAGGGAATACACAATTGGACCTCAGAAATGCCTCCAGGACAGCACGGGAATGCCCCAGGACCTCCCTGAAATGCCCCCCGGACAGCACGGGAATGCCCCATGACCTCCCTGAAATGCCCCGGACAGCACAGGAATGCCCCAGGACCTCCCTGAAATGCCTCCAGACAGACGGGAAATGCCCTGGACCTCCCTGAATGCCTCCAGGACAGCACGGGAATGCCCCCGGACAGCACGGGAATGCCCCAGGACCTCCCTGAAATGCCCCCGGACAGCACGGGAATGCCCCAGGACCTCCCTGAAATGCCCCGGACAGCACGGGAATGCCCCAGGACCTCCCTGAAATGCCCAGACAGCAGAGAATGCCCAGGACACCCTGAAATGCCCCCGGACAGCACGGGAATGCCCCCGGACCCACCTGAAATGCCCCCGGACAGCACAGGAATACCCCAGGACCCACCTGAAATGCCCCCGGACAGCACGGGAATACCCCCGGACCTCCCTGAAATGCCACCCGACAGCACGGGAATGCCCCAGGACCTCCCTGAAATGCCTCAATGCCTCCAGACAGCACGGGAATGCCCCTGGACAGCACGGGAATACCCCAGGACCTCCCTGAAATGCCCCCGGACAGCACGGGAATGCCCCGGCCCTCCACGGGGAATGCCCCGGACAGCACGGGAATGCCCCGGACGCCCGGGAAATACCCCAGGACAGCACGGGAATACCCCTGGACCCCAACCTGACGAATTGCCCCGGACAGCACGGAATACCCCGGACCCACCTGGAAATGCCCCGGACAGCACGGGAATGCCCGGGACCTCCCTGAAATGCCCTCCGGACAGCACGGGAATGCCCCGGGACCACGAATGCCTCAGGACAGCACGGGAATGCCCCCGGACCCACCTGAAATGCCTCCGGACAGCACGGGAATACCCCAGGACCTCCTGAAATGCCTCAGACAGCACGGGAATGCCCCTGGACAGCCGGGAATGCCGCCTCGAATGTCAGGACAGCACGGGAATGCCCCCGGACCCACCTGAAATGCCCCCGGACAGCACGGGAATACCCCAGGACCTCCCTGAAATGCCTCCAGACAGCACGGGAATGCCCCAGGACATCCGTGAATGCCCCAGACAGCACGGGAATGCCCCCGGACCCACCTGAAATGCCTCCAGACAGCACGGGAATGCCCCAGGACCTCCCTGAAATGCCCCCGGACAGCACGGGAATGCCCCAGGACCTCCCTGAAATGCCTCCAGACAGCACGGGAATGCCCCAGGACCACCCTGAAATGCCACCAGACAGCACGGGAATACCCCCGGACCCACCTGAAATGCCCCCGGACAGCACGGGAATACCCCAGGACCTCCCTGAAATGCCTCCGGACAGCACTGGGAATGCCCCGGGACCTCCGAAATGCCTCCCAGACAGCACGGGGAATGCCCGGACTCCCTGAAATGCCCCGACAGCACGGGAATGCCCCCGGACATCACGGTAATGCCCCCGGACAGCACGGGAATGCCCCCCGGACAGCACGGGAATACCCCCGGACAGCACGGGAATACCCCCGGACCCACCTGAAATGCCCCCGGACAGCCCGGGAATACCCCAGGACCTCCCTGAAATGCCTCCAGACAGCACGGGAATGCCTCCAGACAGCACGGGAATGCCCCTGGACAGCACGGGAATGCCCCCGGACCCACCTGAAATGCCCCCGGACAGCACGGGAATGCCCCAGGACCTCCCTGAAATGCCCCCGGACAGCACGGGAATGCCCCAGGACCTCCCTGAAATGCCTCCAGACAGCACGGGAATGCCCCCGGACCCACCTGAAATGCCTCCGGACAGCACGGGAATGCCACCCGACAGCACGGGAATGCCCCCGGACAGCACGGGAATACCCCAGGACCCCTGAAAATGCCCCCGGATAGCACGGGAATCCCCAGGACCTGCACTGGAATGCCCGGGACGCACGGGAATGCCCCCAGACAGCACGGGAATGCCCCTTTGGGACAGCACGGGAATACCCCGGACGCACGGAAATGCCCCGGACAGCACGGGAATACCCCAGGACCTCCCTGAAATGCCTCCGGACAGCACGGGAATGCCCCCGGACACTCCCCGAAACTGCCCCAGGACACCACTGGGAAATGCCCAGGACAGCACGGGAATACCCCAGGACCCCCTGAAATGCCCCGGACGGGCACGGGAAATACCCAGGACCTCCTGAAATGCCTCCAGACAGCACGGGAATGCCTCCAGACAGCATGGGAATGCCCTGGACAGCACGGGAATACCCCGGACCCCTGAAATGCCCGGACAGCACGGGACTACCCCCGGACCCACCTGAAATCCCCCCTGACAGCACGGGATTGCCCCAGGACCTCCCTGAAATGCCCCCGGACAGCACGGGAATGCCCCCGGACCTCCCTGAAATGCCTCCAGACAGCACGGGAATGCCTCCAGACAGCACGGGAATGCCCCTGGACAGCACGGGAATACCCCCGGACCCACCTGAAATGCCCCCGGACAGCACGGGAATACCCCAGGACCTCCCTGAAATGCCTCCGGACAGCACGGGAATGCCTCCAGACAGCACGGGAATGCCCTGGACAGCACGGGAATACCCCCGGACCCCCTGAAATGCCCCCCGACAGCACGGGAATCCCCCCTGACAGCCCGGCAATGCCCCCGGACCGCACGGGAATACCCCACGACCTCCCTGAAATGCCTCCGGACAGCACGGGAATGCCCCCGGACAGCACGGGAATGCCCCCGGACAGCACGGGAATACGCCCGGACAGCACGGGAATACGCCCGGACAGCACGGGAATACCGGCTCCGGAATTCCACCCTGGAAATGCCCCCGGACGCTCCAGAATGCTCCGACAGCACGGGAATGCCCCCGGACCCACCTGAAATGCCCCCCGGACAGCACGGGAATGCCCCAGACCCCACGGAATGCCCCGGACAGCACAGGAATACCCCAGGACCCCCCTGAAATGCCCCGGACAGCACAGGAATACACCAGGACCCCCCTGAAATGCCCCCGGACCGCACAGGAATGCCCCGGACCGCCGGGAATGCCCCAGTCAGCACGGGGAATACCCAGGACGCAAATGCCTCCTGGGCAGCACGGGGAATGCACCAGGACAGCACGGGAATGCCCCCGGACAGCACGGGAATACGCCCGGACCCACCTGAAATGCCCCCGGACAGCACAGGAATGCTCCCGGATAGCACAGGAATACCCCAAAACCCTCCTGAAATGCCCCCGGACAGCACAGGAATGCCCCAGGACCCCCCTGAAATGCCCCTGGACAGCACAGGAATGCCCCCGGACAGCACACGAATGCCCCAAAACCCCCCTGAAATGCCCCAGGACAGTACAGGAATACACCAGGACCCCCAGAACTGCCCCCAGACAGCACAGGAATGGCTCCGGGGCTGACAGCAGAGGATATCCCCAGACCTGATATGAATACCCCCAGACCAGATATGGATGCTCCCAGATCAGGCATGGATGCCCCCAGAACATCCAGTAATGCCCCTGTGCCCCCAAGCTGCGTGAAGGGGGAATGGAGAAAGCTGTCGGATCAAAGACAACACGTAACCATTTAGACGTCGCAGTGAAGCCGACCACGCGGTCACATGACATCTCTATAGGGTTCAGAACTTTCCATGTGTGAGGTTTACAAGACGCCACCTCTCTCTCTCAGTCGCTGTTTTATCCTAAATTGGCTCTCCAGCCTTGTGCCCTCCCATAGTTTGTGCAGGGGCAGGATAAACCTACCTAGGCTGGACGTCGTCGTAGTCCTCAGAGCCGTTCCCCATCGTGTCGTCATCCGTCGTCTCTGCGCTCTCAGCGTTCAGCCGCCGGTACCCGGTGAGAGCAATTCCACCAATCTGTAAGGACACAGGAAGAACAGCGCAGGTCACAAAGGTCCCCCACCCACATCTATATCAAGAACATGGGGTCCCTGGCAGGTGCGGAGAATGGAGAGGTGGGTGCATGTGCGGCTGTCTCCATTCACTTCTACAGTGAAGGAAATAATTATTTGACCCCTTGATGATTATGTAAGTTTCCCACTGACAAAGACATGAACAGTCTATAATTTTAAGGGTCGGTTAATTTTAACATTGCAAGATAGAATATCCAGAAAATCACATTGTATAAATGATATAAATGTATTTGCATTTTGCAGTGAGAAATAAGTATTGGATCCCTCTGGCAAACAAGACTTAATAATTGGTGGCAAAACCCTTGTTGGCGAGCACAGCAGTCAGACGTTTTTTGTAGTTGATGATGAGGTTTGCGCACATGTCAGGAGGAATTTTGCTTCAACTCCCTCCATTAGTTTTCTATGGGAGTAAGGTCTGAAGACTGGCTAGGCCACTCCATGACCTTAATGTGCTTCTTTTTTTCAAATTCAAAAATTGGTTTTATTGAAAGATAAACAGTTTCAATCAGCATTGGAAAACATTCTATTAACATACAAATTAAGCTGCAATCGATGTTACAAAGTATAAGATAATTTTCAAATATTAAAATAGTAAGAGCGTATACTAGTGTTAGCTGTAAAGATAGAGCAACAAAGATACAGTAACATATCATAATCAAAGCATTATCAGCTAATGGATCATGTACTAATAGAACAAGGCTGAGACTGCATATTTTACAGACATGGGTCACCTAGGACCTCTTTCGTAGCGTCAACCAAAACTGACGCAACATAGTTGTTGAACAGTTGCAATCCTAACTTCAGGACTACTAAAGAGAAGAAAGAGAAAAAAAAAAAAGGAACAAGAACAAAAGAAACGAAAAAGGGTCTCCAGCCGATCCCCGCCCACCCCATAGTCCGCTCCCAGATCAACTGCATCTAATTGACAAGCCCACCTACAGGTGCACCCCAACCAGCGGAGCGATAACGATCCGTCCGACAGAAGATAAACCACTCATCCCAGGTCCGTAGGTGCTTCGTAGTTTGTGAAAGTGAATCAGCATGGAATTCCTCCATACGTTGCAGTGTGTGGATTTCCCTGAGCCAGGAAGACACAGACGGGCTAGAAGTGGACAGCCATAAGCGGGGAATTACTAGTTTTGCTGCCAGAATCAAGAATCGCAGGACATGGGTTTTGAGGGAAGTGATTGGTAGGGGGATGTCAAAGAGAAACAAAGAGGCCGGGTCATTCCTTATTCTAAGACCTGTTATGTCATGAATGAGGTCAAGGACGCTCCTCCAAAAGGGTTGAAGAGTGGGGCAGCTCCACCAAATATGCGTTAGCGTTCCTATGTCTGCTTTGCAGCGCCAGCATATATTGGACACTGCCGGGTTGATGGAGTGCAGGAGAGCTGGGACTTTATACCAACGTGTAATTAATTTGTAGTTTAGTTCTTGTGCCCTGGTAGAGATGGAGGATTTGTGTGTTAGGAAAAAGGTCCTTTCCCATTCTTCCGTTGAGCGTTCCCTTCCCAACATCCTCTCCCAAGTCTTTTGGAAGGGGAATTTATCCCCATCTGTTGGAGTCAGTAGCCCATATATCTTTGAGAGTGCGCGCCTCCCCGGAAACTCCTTCACACACCACGTCTCGAATGTCGAGTGCGACCTGTGGAGTTCTAACGCAGCTTTATTGGTAGAATAAAAGCTTTGCAGTTGGTAATAGCTGAATCTCGAAAAAGTAGACAGCTCTGTATCACCTACCAGATCGTGATAAGGTTTCAGTGAGTCTGGGGAGAGCACACTGCCAAAGATCGTGCTGGAATGTGCTTCTTTTTGAGCCGCTCCTTTGTTGCCTTGGCTGTATGTTTTGGGTCATTGTCTTGCTGGAAGACCCAGCCACGACCCATTTGTAATGTCCCAGTGGAGGGAAGGAGGTTGTCACTCAGGATTTTACAGTCCATGGCTCCATCCATTCTTCCATTGATGCAGTGAAGTAGTCCTGTGCCCTTAGCAGAGAAACACCCCCAAAACATAATGTTTCCCCCTCCATGCTTGACAGTGGGGACGGTGTTCTTTGGGTCATAGGCATTTCTCTTCCTCCAAACATGGTGAGTTGAGTTAATGGTAAAGAGCTCAATTTTTGTCTCATCCGACCACAGCACCTGCTCCCAATCACTATCAGAGTCATCAAACTGCAGTCGGGTCTGCACATGCGCCTTCTTCAGGCGGGTCTGCACATGCGCCTTCTTCAGGCGGGCCTGCACATGCGCCTTCTTCAGGCGGGCCTGCACATGCGCCTTCTTCAGGCGGGCCTGCACATGCGCCTTCTTCAGGCGGGCCTGCACATGCGCCTTCTTCAGACGGGTCTGCACATGCGCCTTCTTCAGACGGGCCTGCACATGCGCCTTCTTCAGACGGGTCTGCACATGCGCCTTCTTGAGCAGGGGGACCTTGTGGGCACTGCAGGATCTTAAACCATTACGGCGTAATGTGTTACCAATGGTTTTCTTGGTGACTGTGGTCCCAGCTGCCTTGAGATCAGTAACAAGTTCCCCCCGTGTAGTTTTAGGCTGATCTCTCCCCTTCCTCATGATCAAGGACACCCCACGAGGTGAGATTGTGCAGGTGCCCCAGATCGATGGCGACTGACAGTCATTTTGTATTTCTTCCATTTTCTTACTATTGCACCAGCAGTCGTCTCCTTCTCACCCAGCGTCTTACTTATGGTTTTGTAGCCCATTCCAGCTTTGTGCAGGTCTATGATCTTGTCCCTGACATCCTTAGAAAGCTCTTTGGTCTTGCCCATGTTGTAGAGGTTAGAGTCTGACTGATTGAGTCTGTGGACAGGAGTCTTTTATAAAGGTGACTATGTAAGACAGCGTCTGTAATGCAGGTAACGAGTTGATTAGGAGTCTAACTGGTCTGTAGGAGCCAGAACTCTTAATGGTTGGTAGGGGATCAAATACTTATTTCTCTCAGCAAAATGCAAATACATTTATATAATTTATACAATGTGATTTTCTGGATTTTATTTTGGATATTCTATCTCTCAATGTTAAAATTAATCTACCCTTAAAATTATAGACTGTTCATGTCTTTGTCAGTGGGAAAACTCACACAATCAGCAAGGGATCAAATAATTACTTCCCTCACTGTATGGGAGGTCCAAGTACAGCCAAGCAAGTGTGCTCAGTCTGTTTATTGAAATAAACAAAGAGAACCGCGCATGCGCACCACCTTGCCCATTCTCTGCTTCTGCCAGGGGACCATAAATATCATATGGGTACTGTGAACCACCCTTAAAGTGGCGCTCCCATCATGCACTTTGATAGCATGTCAATAGGACATGGGATATTCTATCTAAGGAACAGGCCCCTGAAAGTGTCGTCTCAGAATGAAGAACTGGTTGCGCATGAGCACGACTCTCCATTCTGTTCTATGGAAGTTCCCCGTATAAGTGAACAATGTATTCGGCTGCATTCAGAAATTCCATAGGACAGCATGGAAAGTCGTGCGCCTGCGAGACCAGCTCTCGATCGTCACACCACACTGTTGGGGGCCCATTCCCAAGCTCGGTGCAGGGCCCGGAGGTGGGACCCCCATCTATTAGACTGTGATGATGACATATCCTATGGTCACACCAGCTAAATCTATAATGAGAACAACCCTTTAAGAGTTTGAGATGGGAAAATCCCTTCATCCTTTTATAGTGAAACCTTCTGTAACTTTATCATAGAAGTTATTTCATTTCCTCAAGATTCTCGGCAGCAGGAAATGAAACAAAGTCTATTAGAAAGTCTGAGAATTTTTCACTACACAATGATTCAGCTTTTACATGACACTGATTGTCAGGGACAGGGACCTCTGCCACCGAAACCTGGGGGTGACTATATAGCTAAACCCAAAACCTGGAACCCAACAAGAGCCCCGAACCATCACAGAACACCAATGCTGCCACCAAAGATGGGTAACGAGTGCCAACACCCCACACCATGTACTACAGCCGCCACCAGGCGACATGGAGAAGGCACAACCTAAAATACACAGAGACACTCACGGATCTTTATAGATATTTTAACAGATTTGTTTTTCACAAATAATGATATAAAATGTACAGAAAAAAAAAAGGACAACATGTAAAGTCCATTTCATATGGTGCCACTCCCAGAGACAAGGATCTACACAAATATGGCTGGACTGGGTCTCTTACCTGTGGCCAACATCCCGTACCTTTAGGCTTGGGGAGGTAGAAAGATTTGACCCACTCGGAGGCGTTAGCATCCCTCCTTCACAGCCATGAAAAATGAGGCCATGTTGTGCCCCCCTCACACAGAATCATCTCGCATTCAACAAATATTACCTCCTGATAAGATAGATAACCATGACCCAAGTCACCTTACAGGTTTATAGAACATATTACCTCCTGATAATAAGATAGATAATAACTATGACCCAGTCATCTCCACAAGTATCTAGAACATATTACCTACCGATGAGGAGACAGATACTAAACAAGACCAAGTCATCTCCATTGATGTCTAGAACATGTTACCTCCTGATGACCAGATACTAAAAATGACCCAAATAATCTCCACAGACGTCTAGAACACTTTACCGTCAAATTGATGCTAAACATGAACCTAGTCATCTCCCCTCAATTCTAGGCTATATTAACTCCTAACATCAGATAGATACTAAACATGACCCAAGTAGTCTTCACAGATATCTAAACTATATTACCTCCTGATGACCAGATAGATACTAAATATGAACCAAGTCATCTCTACAGACCAAGTATCTAGACCATATTACCTACTGGTGATAAGACAGATACTAGACATGACCAAAGTAGTCTTCACAGATGTCTAGAACATGTTACCTCTTGATGATCAAAAAGATACTAAACACGACCCAAGTCATTTCCACTGATATCTAAATTATATTACCTCCTGATTATCTGACTGATACTAAATAAGTAATCCCCACAGGTGTCTATACCAGATTACTTCCTGATGATCAGATAGGTACTAAACATGACCCAAGTCATCTCCACAGATCTCTAGAACATATTACCTACCGATGATGAGATAGATACTAAACATGACCCAAGTCATCTCCACTGATGTCTAGAACATATTACCTTCTGATGATGAGAAAGATACTAAACATGACCCAAGTCATCGCCACTGATGTCTAGAACATGTTACCTCCTGGTGACGAGACAGATACTAAACATGACCCAAGTCATCTCCACTGATGTCTAGAACATATTACCTACCGATGATGAGAAAGATACTAAACATGACCCAAGTCATCGCCACTGATGTCTAGAACATATTACCTTCTGATGATGAGAAAGATACTAAACATGACCCAAGTCATCTCCACAGATGTCTAGAACATATTACCTACTGATGATGAGAAAGATACTAAACATAACCCAAGTCATCGCCACTGATGTCTAGAATATGTTACCTCCTGGTGATGAGACAGATACTAAACATGACCCAAGTCATCTCCACTGATGTCCAGAACATATTACCTACCGATGATGAGAAAGATACTAAACATGACCCAAGTCATCTCCACAAGTATCTAGAACATATTACCTCCTGATGACCAGATAGATACTAAACATGACCCAAGTCATCTCCACTGATGTCTAGAACATATTACCTACCGATGATGAGAAAGATACTAAACATGACCCAAGTCATCTCCACACTTATCTAGAACATATTACCTCCTGATGACCAGATAGATACTAAACATGACCCAAGTCATCTCCACTGATGTCTAGAACATGTTACCTCCTGGTGACAGAGCAGATACTAAACATGACCCAAGTCATCTCCACAAGTATCTAGAACATATTACCTTCTGATGATGAGAAAGATACTAAACATGACCCAAGTCATCTCCACAGATGTCTAGAACATATTACCTACCGATGACGAGATAGATACTAAACATGACCCAAGTCATCTCCACTGATGTCTAGAACATGTTACCTCCTGGTGACGAGACGGATACTAAACATGACCCAAGTCATCTCCACTGATGTCCAGAACATATTACCTACCGATGATGAGAAAGATACTAAATGACATCATCGCACTGATGTCTAGAACATATTACCTTCGATGATGAGAAAGATACTAAACATGACCCAAGTCATCTCCACTGAATTCTAGAACATATTACCTACAGATGATTAGAAAGATACTAAACATAACCCAAGTCATCGCCACTGATGTCTAGAATATGTTACCTCCTGGTGATGAGACAGATACTAAACATGACCCAAGTCATCTCCACTGATGTCTAGAAATATTTACCTACCGATGATGAGAAAGATACTAAACATGACCCAAGTCATCGCCACAAGTATCTAGAACATATTACCTCCTGATGATGAGAAAGATACTAAACATGACCCAAGTCATCGCCACTGATCTCTAGAACATATTACCTTCTGATGATGAGAAAGATACTAAACATTACCCAAGTCATCTCCACTGATGTCTAGAACAAATTACCTCCAGACAATCACAGAGATACTTCACCTAAGTAATCTCCACAGATGTCTGGTCAATATTTCCACCTGTTGATCTGATAGATACTAAACATGACCCAAGTCATCTCCACAGAAGTCCAAAAGCATCAGGACAATCATTAGTAGTTATAACATTGACTCAAAGTCTCTCCACTGATGTCTAGAACATATTACCTACCGATGATGAGAAAGATACTTAAACTTGACACCAAGTCATCTCCCACAAGGTTCTAAAAACATTTTTACCTCTGATGACAAGATAGATACTAAATGACCCAGGTATCCCCAACTGTGTCTAGAAAATAACCTCCCGTGATGAGAAGTCTAAACATGACCCAAGTATCTCCATGATTCGACCTTATTCCTTCTGTGATGAGAAAAAATATTTAAAATGACCCAAGTAATTCCCCCACTGATGTTAAAAAAACAAATTACCTCCAGACAATCACAGAGATACTTCCCTAAGTAATCTCCCACGAGTCTGGTCAATATTTTCCAACTGTTGATCGATAGATACTAAACATGACCCAAGCTTTCCCAAGAATTTCCAAAAGGGCATAAGGACAATCATTAGTAGTTTACACTTGACTCAAAGCGTGATATGAGCCTGAACCTTCAATAACACCGTCCGTCATAAAACGTATTCCCCAACCTCCAGGTATAATCACAAAAGCAAAAAGGTTGGATGTGACAGACGTACAGGGACATGGGCCATTACTCCAGACCCACTACACAACCAGAAGACAGGTCTGCAGAGCATTCCTCCTAGCCTGGTCTGGTAGACGGGCCGGAGCCTCTGCAGGATGTGGAAGCTTGTGAATAAGGAGAAGCAATAACCGAGTTCCCAGCGAACGGTTATCGAGAAAGTCCAAAAATACAAAAACAACATCCTAAAAGACCAGAGTCGCTGCAGGACCCCCGGGGACGGGCACTCGGCGTGTTTCAGTACGGGTTCGGGTACATTTTTCCTGTGGGATCAGATTAGGTTCAGTGTAAAACGCGCGTCAGCGCTCAGAGCACACGCGTCTTTCTGATGCGTTTAACAGATCCGATAAAATAATCTATTCTTGATCCGTTTTACGCAGCAGACGCCCTGTTTAGCACTATGGGGAGCGTTTCTGCTGCAGCGCACTTTGGTGGCGTCTTTGGATATGTTTTACACAATATGTTATTCGGATCAAAAAACGTATTGCAAAATGCCGGGCGCACACTCCCTTACAATGAATCTCTAAGAGGGTATTAAAAGGTTCCATAAGGAGCAGGGGAGTCGGCACGACCGCCCACACCGGTCCCTATGAATGTACGGAGGTCCAGCCCCACGTGTGTCTATGTGTCAGGCATCATCACTGCTACGACTACACTTGCGCCATAGAAGTCAATGGGAAGCTGCGCGGCTACAACCGCAGAGACATTGTGCAGAAAAACAAGCCTCTCGAGACAGCGTGTCCTGTGACTCCAGCGAGAGCCTCAAAACTACAGTACATGTCCAGTCCCAAAAACAGAAACACACGGGCCTCATTTATCAAAACTGTCTAATGAACGGTCTCTGTTGCTCATAGCAACCAATCAGAGCTCACAGTAACCAATTAGAGCGCGTAGCAACCAATCAGAGCACATAGCAACCAATTAGAGCGCGTAGCAACCAATCAGAGCACATAGCAACCAATTAGAGCACGTAGCAACCAATTAGAACCCACAGCAACCAATCAGAACACATAGCAACCAATTAGAACCCACAGCAACCAGAGCTCATAGCGACCAATCAGAGCCCATAGCAACCAGAGCCCATAGCAACCACTCTGAGCTCTGATTGGTTGTTATGGACTCTGATCGGTTGCTATGGGCTCTAATCGGTTGCTATGGAGAACAGTCTCACTGTTAGTTAAATCGGAGACATTCGCCCCAGTGTCTCTTACGTCTCGGCTCAGCTCGTAGATGCCTCCTGGGTCGGGGTCTCTTATCTCCGGCTTCTGAGGACCTGAAAATGCAAGAACATGAGCATGAGATAAAACCATTGGAGAAACTTCAGCAGCTTTATGAGCGCTCAGTGACTGTTCACTGACAGCAAGCAATGGTATTGAAATAATATAATATACAACTGCTATATAGGGCCCCTGACACACACGGGGGGTTTCTACCTCAGCTGATGACATAACAGGGACAAAAATAGGGAACATCACTCACTGCGAGGCAGTGGCGGCATGGGCGAAAGAGGCGACTCTCTGGGGAAGACGCGAGGGAGAGGCTTCGGGATGATGAGCGAAGGAAACACCAGATCCTCCTCGACCTTTGATTCGTCCGCAAAAGGTGAAGGGCTGGAGAGAGAAAACAGCAGCAAAGACGTTATGTCATGATTTGTGTATTTATGGACGCTGTGACATCATCAACCCAGGTAGTAGATGCCACCTGCAGTCCTATGTAACACCACAGATAACACAGTGATGACTGAGTACAGATAATGTAGTAGATGTCCCCTGCAGTCCTATGTAACACCACAGATAACACAGTGATAACTCTGAGTACAGATAATGTAGTAGATGTCCCCTGCAGTCCTATGTAACACCACAGATAACACAGTGATAACTCTCTGAGTACAGATAATGCAGATGTCCCCTGCAGTCCTATGTAACACCACAGATAACACAGTGATAACTCTGAGTACAGATAATGTAGTAGATGCTCCCTGCAGTCCTATGTAACACCACAGATAACACAGTGATAACTCTCTGAGTACAGATAATATAGATGTCACCTGCAGTCCTATGTAACACCACAGATAACACAGTGATGACTCTCTGAGTACAGATAATGTAGTAGATGTCTCCTGCAGTCCTATGTAACACCACAGATAACACAGTGATAACTCTCTGAGTACAGATAATGTAGTAGATGTCACCTGCAGTCCTATGTAACACCACAGATAACACAGTGATAACTTTCTGAGTACAGATAATGGAGTAGATGTCTCCTGCAGTCCTATGTAACACCTTATAAGTAATTACACAGCTGGTGTCTTGTAGGCATTGAGCTCCACCTGTTGGTGGTTTCAGGTAAATGCTATGATTAGGCAGCTGCTCAGCGGCGGCCCCTCTCGGCATGAGAGATCTGCTGAGGATCTGTCGGAGATCCACCTGGACTGGGATCTGCTGGACGCCCACATACCGGTATCACCGCAGAGCAGCTCTGGGGACCTCACTTCTGTCTGTAGGAAAGGTGGGTGTAACTGTAACAAAACCTCAGCTGCGAGTATGTGATCTGTGTTCTAATCTCACTTCTTCCTTTGTGTTCTCTCCGTTCACTGACAGCAAGCGCTGGTGCTGAACATGACGAAGAATCACAAAGTACAAAGAAAGAAGTCAGCCTGAGCCGAGTGCGCGGATTGTGCAAAGCGTGGAAATTACAGCACAACCGCCACTTCCTACAGACAACAAATCCCCCTCCACCTGCGGCCTCTGCTGGGACACACAAGCCCCTGCTCCCTGGTGTCAGCCGCTGCAGCCCGGGGACAGGGGGCGGGTTAGTTCCATCTATTTTAGCCTATAATACTACTAGGGGCCCCTTCGTTTCTCACTTGGGGCCACAGTCTCTCTCTCCTGCTCTCCTCCTCCAGCTTTCCACCAACCCTGAATGGCAGCTAAATCCGCCTGGTACTAGGGTAGGTGTCAGTCTTCACTACAGCCTGAGGCAGGTAATGTATGGGGGGGGGGGCATGCGAGGCCTGTAATGTATGGGGGGGGGGCGCCATGTGAGGCATGTAAAGTATGGGGGGGGGGGCAAGCGAGGCATGTAATTTATGGGGGGAGGGGCATGCGAGGCATGTAATGTATGGGGGGAGGGGCATGCGAGGCATGTAATGTATGGGGGGAGGGGCATGCGAGGCATGTAATGTATGGGGGGGGCGACATGTGAGGCAGGTAATGTATGGGGGGGACGAAATGTGAGGCAGGTAATGTATGGGGGGGGGCACATGTGAGGCAGGTAATGTATGGGGAGGGGCATGTGAGGCAGGTAATGTATGGGGAGGGGCATGTGAGGCAGGTAATGTATGGGGAGGGGCATGTGAGGCAGGTAATGTATGGGGGGGGGACATGTGAGGCAGGTAATGTATGGGGGGGGGGGACATGTGAGGCAGGTAATGTATGGGGGGAGGGGCATGCGAGGCAGGTAATGTATGGGGGGAGGGGCATGCGAGGCATGTAATGTATGGGGGGAGGGGCATGCGAGGCATGTAATGTATGGGGGGAGGGGCATGCGGGCATGTAATGTATGGGGGACGACATGTGAGGCAGGTAATGTATGGGGGGGACGACATGTGAGGCAGGTAATGTATGGGGGGGACGCATGGAGTCAGTAATGTAATGGGGGGGACGACATGTGAGGCAGGTAATGTATGGGGAGGGGGACATGTGAGGCAGGTAATGTATGGGGGGGACGACATGTGAGGCAGGTAATGTATGGGGGGGGGGACGACATGTGAGGCAGGTAATGTATGGGGGGGGACGACATGTGAGGCAGGTAATGTATGGGGGGGACGACATGTGAGGCAGGTAATGTATGGGGAGGGACATGTGAGGCAGGTAATGTATGGGGGGGGGACATGTGAGGCAGGTAATGTATGGGGGGGGGGACATGTGAGGCAGGTAATGTATGGGGGGGGGACATGTGAGGCAGGTAATGTATGGGGGAGGGGACATGTGAGGCAGGTAATGTATGGGGGGGCATGTGAGGCAGGTAATGTATGGGGGGGGCATGTGAGGCAGGTAATGTATGGGGAGGGGCATGTGAGGCAGGTAATGTAAGGGGAGGGGCATGTGAGGCAGGTAATGTATGGGGGGGGCATGTGAGGCAGGTATGTGATGGGGGGGGCATGTGAGGAGGTAATGTATGGGGGGGGCATGTGAGGCAGGTAATGTATGGGGGGGGCATGTGAGGCAGGTAATGTATGGGGGGGGCATGTGCGGCGGTATGTATGGGGGGGGCATGTGAGGCAGGTAATGTATGGGGAGGGACATGTGAGGCAAGTAATGTATGGGGAGGGACATGTGAGGCAGGTAACGTATGGGGGGGGCATGTGAGGCAGGTAACGAATGGGGGGGGCATGTGAGGCAGGTAACGTATGGGGAGGGACATGTGAGGCAGGTAATGTATGGGGGGGGCATGTGAGGCAGGTAAGGTATGGGGGGGGCATGTGAGGCAGGTAACGTATGGGGGGGGCATGTGAGGCAGGTAATGTATGAAGGCGACATGTGAGGCAGGTAATGAATGACTTTATCCGTCAGATGGGCGTCACCAATTGTGGGTTCTTTGCCCGGTCTAACATTATCCAATCAGTGCTGACAGGGTCAGTGTTTGCAGGGTGTGGCCAATTGCTGTCCCCAATTGGCCACACCCAGCTGACAGATTCAGTAATAATACATTTCCATGAGGAATAACAGAGGGACAGCACAACAGAGCGTTATAACAGAAGATGTTCTAGAATTGAGTTTTCGAAGGGAACACATATTTTAAGAGATATAATAAATATACACTAGATCTTCACCCCGCTCAGGTTTAGGCTGATCCACTCCAGCAAACTCTCAGCTGTGGGATGTCCTGAGTCCTTAAAGGGCCACTCCACAGTTTAGAAGCAGTGTCCTGGCACTGACAGTTTAGTATAGCGGTAAGGGATGTGCCACTCAGCTTTCCTGGAGCCCTGAGCGTCAGTGACCTACCTGCTGGGCGGAGGGGTGGCCTTGGTGGGTCTGGCCGGCAGCGGTGGGGGGCTCCTGGTGACGCCCCTGTTCTCCGTCTTGTGGCGTTTTTGTGGCAGGGGCGGTGCCGCCAGTTTTGGGGCCTCTTCTTTGACTCCATCACTGTCTATGAATCCGGTATCATCATACAGGAGCGGGGAGGATGGAGGCAGGAGACCCGGGGGGGCGGGGCTGCCGGGGGGCTCCTCAGGGGCGGCGCCCTCTGGCACAGACACCGGAGACACGGATTTGGGAGGGCTTATGGAGAACCTGAGGGGAGGTTTGTGGCCGCTCCGCGGAGGGATGGAGGGGGGAAGGCGACGCTCCGTGGAGGGGGCTCCGCACTGGGGGACGGGTCCAAGTGGGGACAAGACGTCTGCTGCTCGGCCACGGACTTGGGCAGGACATTGCGCTTCTTTGGGACGGGCCTGGCGGCGGCGGCGACCTCCAGACCCTGGTCCTGGGACACGGACTTCTGCAGCGACGCCAGGATGCGCTTGCGGTGTCCGGGGAGGAGGACCCCGATGCTGCTCAGAGACTCGTCGCTGAGGGTTCGTGCCTGTGACACGGTGCAGATGTCATGTCTCTCGAAGAGGTCGCTGTACTGATCCAGCTTCAACGTCTGGAGCCATTCGGATACGGACAGCGAGGGCACCTCCGACATGGCGGACCGGCGTCACTTCATCACTGCTCCCCCCCGACACCTGCAACACAACGCAGAGGGGTTACTGAGGGACACAGGCCGCCAAATCTGTAATGAAACAATATAATCCCAGATTATTACCTAGAATACCCTGCAGGAATAATGAGCGGTATGATAATCCCAGATTATTACCCAGAATACCCTGCAGGAATAATGGGCGGTCTGATAATCCTATAGTATTACCCACAATACCCTGCAGGAATAATGGGCGGTATGATAATCCCAGATTATTACCCAGAATACCCTGCAGCAATAATGAGTGCTATGATAATCCCAGATTATTATCCAGAATACCCTGCAGTAATAATGAGCGGTATGATAATCCCAGATTACCCAGAATACCCTGCAGTAATAATGAGTGCTATGATAATCCCAGATTATTATCCAGAAT
The DNA here is from genome assembly GCA_025379985.1 of Phyllomedusa bahiana. Lineage (NCBI taxonomy): Eukaryota > Metazoa > Chordata > Amphibia > Anura > Hylidae > Phyllomedusa > Phyllomedusa bahiana. Next base: position 20,822 of record JAODAL010033256.1, on the reverse strand, counting down.
ACCCTGCAGTAATAATGATCGGTATGATAATCCCAGATCATTACCCAGAATACCCTGCAGGAATAATGAGTGGTATGATAATCCAGATTATTACCCACAATACCCTGCAGGAATAATGGGCGGTATGATAATCCCAGAATACCCTGCAGGAATAATGAGTGGTATGATAATCCTATATTATTACCCACAATACCCTGCAGGAATAATGGGCGGTATGATAATCCCAGATTATTACCCAGAATACCCAGCAGCAATAATGAGCAGTATGATAATACCATATTATCACCCAGAATACCTTGCAGTAATAATGAGCGGTATGATAATCCCAGATTATTACCCAGAACACCCTGCAGGAATAGTGGGCGGTATGATAATCCCAGATTATTACCCAGAATATCCTGCAGTAATAATAAACAGTATAATAATCCCAGATTATTACCCAGAATATCCTGCAGTAATAATAAACAGTATAATAATCCCAAAATATTACCCACAATACCCTGCAATAATAAAGGGTGGTATAATAAACCCACATAATTACCCAGAATACCTGGCAGGAATAATGAGCGGTATGATAATCCCAAATTATTACCCAGAATACCCTGCAATATTAACGAGTGGTAAAAAAATCCCACATTACTGCCCAGATTACACTACAGTAATAATGAATAGTATAATAATCCCACATTATTACCCAGAATACCCTGCAGTAATAATGAGCAGGTACAATGAAGTAATTCCCCACTGCAATGCCCCTTCATTTGGGGAGCTGATGGGGGGTCCGGGCACCTCCATCCCTTTTTTGTTACCATCAGGTGTGAAAAAAATTATGGGAGCGCTACCAGGCAAATCAGTATGATAAATTTGAAATATTACTCGAACAGCACCCTGTCCCTATGACAACTCCTCCTGTCAGTGCCCTGACCTTCAAAAGCCTTTGTAAAACAGGATACGAGATACACAGAAGAACTGATAACATCTAGATAATCGCCAGTCACGCTCTAACGGGCGCCCCGAAACACAGGGCCGCCTCCTGACCAACATCTGAGTGCAGCCTGACACACTGTAACAAAAACTCAGGCAGAACCCAAGACTGATCACTACACCTGCACTGACACACTGTAACAAATACTAATGTGCCCTGACCCCAGACATCCTGCAGAACCCCAGGCTCACCACTACAGCTGCACTGACACACTGTAACAAATACTAATGTGCCTTGGTCCCAAATATAATGCAGAACCCCAGAGTGATCATTACATCTGCTCTGATACACTGTAACAATAATGTGCACTAACTTCATATATACTGCAGAACTCAAGACTGACCACTATAGCTGCACTGACACACTGTAACAAACACTGATGTACCCTGACCCTAAATATCAAGCAGAATCCCAGACTGACCACTACATCTGCTCTGACACACTGTAACAAATACTAATGTGCCCTAACTCCATATATACTGAAGAACCCCAGAGTGATCATTACGCCTGCACTGACACACTGTAACAAATACTAATGTGCCCTGACCCCAGATATACTGCAGAACCCCAGACTGATCACTTCACCTGCACTGACACACTGTAACAAACCATGAGAAAAAGAGAGCGACTTGTGCCATTGACGCGATTTGTTAGGACAGGATGGGGTTCAGTCTGGATGTAAACAACAAAATTTCTATTCACTGACATCAGGGGGTAAAATGAACCCAGATTATTACCCACAATGCCCTGCAGCAATAATGAAGAAGATAATAATCCCAGATTATAACCCAGAATACACAGCAGTAATAATGAACAGTATAATATTCCCAGAGTATTACCTAGAATGCCCTCCAGCAATAATAAACAGTATAATAATCCCAGATTATAACCTATAATGCCCTGCAGCGACAATAAGCATATTAATCCCATATTATTACCCACAATTCCTTGCAGTAATAATGAAGTATATTCCCAGATTATTACCTAGAATGCTCTGCAGCAACAATAAATGGTATAATAATCCCAGATTATTACCCACAATTCCTTGCAGTAATAATGAACAGTATATTCCCAGATTATTACCTAGAATGCTCTGCAGCAACAATAAATGGTATAATAATCCCAGATTATTACCCACAATTCACCCATGACTTTCTGAAGGAGTTAGATAGTAAATTACAGAAGCAGCAGGACCCAATAATCTCAGGGGTGTCTGTAATCCCGGCCAGCTCCCTGTCCAGACCATTCCCGGAGGCTCGGGGACCCTACTCCCAGGGGACATGCGGAGGATGCTCCAGATATCTGTGAAACATCAATTCCCTAATGTGTCCTGCAGACAGGAACACTGCGGCGTCCGCCTCCCCCACCCATCAATAGATCCCACAGACATCACTAATGGACGCCCCGGGGTAACCTGTTATTACAGGCGCCCCATGTGATAGAGCAACAGAGACAGGAGCCTGAGTGCATGATGGGACAGACGAGGAGTATACAGCGTGTCCGTATACAGCCCTGTGTGCGCTACACAATGTGGTCTGATCCACCAGGACTAGAGCATGATGGGACAGACGAGGAGTATACAGCGTGTCCGTATACAGCCCTGTGTGCGCTACACAATGTGGTCTGATCCACCAGGACTAGAGCATGATGGGACAGACGAGGAGTATACAGCGTCAGTATACAGCCCTGTGTACGGTACACAATGTGGTCTGATCCACAGACACACCAGGACTAGAGCATGATGGGACAGACGAGGAGTATACAGCGTATCAGTATACAGCCCTGTGTGCGGTACACAATGTGGTCTGATCCACCAGGACTAGAGCATGATCGGACACATGAGGAGTATACAGCGTGTCAGTATACAGCCCTGTGTGCGGTACACAATGTGGTCTGATCCACCAGGACTAGAGCATGATGGGACAGACGAGGAGTATAGAGCGTGTCCGTATACAGCCCTGTGTGCGGTACACAATGTGGTCTGATCCACCAGCCCACCAGGACTAGAGCATGATGGGACAGACGAGGAGTATACAGCGTATCAGTATACAGCCCTGTGTGCGGTACACAATTTGTTCTGATCCACCAGGACTAGAGCATGATGGGACAGACGAGGAGTATACAGCGTGTCAGTATACAGCCCTGTGTGCGGTACACAATGTGGTCTGATCCACCAGCCCACCAGGACTAGAGCATGATGGGACAGACGAGGAGTATACAGCGTGTCCGTATACAGCCCTGTGTGCGGTACACAATGGGTCTGATCCACCCCCAGGACTAGAGCATGATGGGACAGACGAGGAGTATACAGCGTGTCCGTATACAGCCCTGTGTGCGGTACACAATGTGGTCTGATCCACTGTCCCACCAGGACTAGAGCATGATGGGACAGACGAGGAGTATACAGCGTGTCAGTATACAGCCCTGTGTGCGGTACACAATGTGGTCTGATCCACCAGCCCACCAGGACTAGAGACGCTCCCTAGACTCAAGCACAGAAACTGCAAGACCTGAGCCCCCGTATACACTGACCGCAGAGGTCACACAGATGTGCAGGGGATGGAGGGTAAATTCTGCAAGCACCATGAGCCTGGGCTAGGACATAAGGGCACTGGCTCGTCCCTCTGCAGCTTCAGTGCTCCTGGTGGACTGGAGTCCAGGAGAAGTGGTGTAGACCTTTATGGGGCGGATCAGGAGAGACGCCTGGGCAGTGTAGAGGAGTCTTTACAGGTGGAGCCGCAGGGTCAGTATGACAAGTGTTGGGTTAATGATGTGACCACTGGTCCACCAGGACTACATACGGACTGGCCCTAGAGAGGGTGGCTTGCACCATGTTATGTGAGCCACAGCTGAAGTGGTGGAGACCAAGTCCATCATCTTGTGAGTAGCTCTGGTGGAGTCCGCTGGGGCTGGGGGACAAAGTAAGCTTGGGCAGAGTACTCACTCCTCAGACAGGCTGCAGCTGGTTCCTGTTTCATGAACTTAGAGGGAATCTCTAGCCCAGCTGGGCCGGGGGACAGCTACGTAGGATTTGGTTACTCCGCAGCCCTGTGAAGGCTGCAGCTGGTTCCCGTTTCTTGAATTTAGTGGCAGCCTCTAGTCCTGGTGGGGTGGTGGACAGCAGGGCTGTGGAGTCGGAGTCGTCATAAAATGGACCGATTTCCAAAACATATACTAAGTTGGTCCAGTTAGTTCGATGCAAAGAGCAAGAGGAATTGGGTCCGGCCGGTGCTACTGCTCCCATATCTTCAGCCTTATCACATGAGGAGTGTAATTGATGACATGGAGCAGGCAAAGCGCTGTCCCAGGGGAGAAGACTCCGCTCCCAGGGCAAACAGATTTCAGCAAAATTTGTCACCTGTTTTCAAAGAAGTAGAAGATGAAGCATTCATCAGACCTGACTGTGGCTGAGGCAATTCCTTTATACCCCGACATTGTTAGAGATGTTGCCCCTGTGGTCACCGCTTTGCCCCCAACTCAAGTTAGGGCCACATGTATGAATCCCGACGGGTCGGGCGCACCTTTCCGCTAGTTTTCCGGCGGAATCTGCGCCTGATTAATGTCGGGGCCGGGGCGCGCTCATACATAGCATGTAAAGTCCGCCGCGCCTCGCCAGTGTGTTAGGCGCAGTGCGGGTCCGAGGCGGTGCGCTCGTACATGCGGGGAAAAGTCCACCGAGCCTCGCCAGTGTGTGTGGGGCACAGTGCGGGGACATGGGCGCAGTGCGGGACTTAGGCGCCGTGCGGGTCTGCGCAGAAAATCTGTTCCGATGCGAGACAGGCTGGAACAGCGAGAAATCATTCCAGATGTCGGTGCGGAGTATGAATCCAAAATCGCCTTTATAAAGGCGTTCAACATTCTCAGGAAAAGAGCTGAAACCTAAAAAATAAAAAATACATAAAACAAAATCACTTTCCAAATATCCTACTTCAAGAATTATGATATTGGAAATTGCCGGAAAATACAGTAATTCAAATTCTGAAAGCTATTCTCATTGGTCGGCATAAACCGGCCAATCAGAATAGGAGCGACAGTGAACCATTAAAACCTATGGGGAAGTTTAGACCAATCAGAATCCAGGGCGGGATAGTTCAAAATACATTAAAAATGCTGAAAAGAGCTGATTGGTTAAGCTACCGGGGACTTGGCTAGCTCAGCCAATCAGAATAGGAGCGACAGAGACCCATTCTAGCCTATGGAGAATTATTGACCAATCAGAATAGGAGCGACAATGTCCCATTATATCCTATGGAGAAAAATTGACCAATCATATTCAAAGGCGGGACAGTTCAAAATACAGTAAAAATGCAGAAACGAGCTGATTGGTTGAAGCGGCGGGGGCTCGTCCAGCTTAGCCAATCAGAGCGCGAGCTACTTTCTCATAGAGTTCTATGGGGAAAAGAAATTCTGAGCGCGCTCTGTGATTGGCTAAGTTAAAAGAGGCGCGGTTATTTGGACCAATGGGAGAGCGGCGACGCTCCTATGGGTTTTCTAATGCAATAAAACTGTACATGGCCGAAATCAAATTATAAGACTACAGAAGTTGTACCGATGTGTATATAAAATGATAATATGGGGGTAAATAAAAAAAATATTAATTCAATAAAATCGTGTTTATTTCATTATTTTCGTTAGCCAAGGATCAATAGTATGGGTGCATCGAAAATAAAGAAATAAACACGATTTTATTGAATTAATATTTTTTTTATTTACCCCCATATTATTCATTTTATATACACATCGGTACAACTTCTATAGTGTTATAATTTGATTTCGGCCATGTACAGTTTTATTTCAGATTGCATTAGAAAACCCATAGGAGCGTCGCTCACTCTCCCATTGGTCCAAATAACTGCGCCTCTTTTAACTTAGCCAATCACAGAGCGCGCTCAGAATTTCTTTTCCCCATAGAACTCTATGAGAAAGTAGCTCGCGCTCTGATTGGCTAAGCTGGACGAGCCCCCGCCGCTTCATCCAATCAGCTCGTTTCTGCATTTTTACTGTATTTTGAACCGTCCCGCCTTTGAATATGATTGGTCAATTTTTCTCCATAGGATATAATGGGACACTGTCGCTCCTATTCTGATTGGTCAATTCTCCTCCATAGGTTATAATGAGACATTGTCGCTCCTATTCTGATTGGCTGGTTTATGCCAACCAATGAGAATAGCTTAAACAATTTGAATTACTTTATTTCCCGGCGATTCTCTCTATTGCAGTTTCCTATGTAGCGCCGGTCTCGGCGACAAACGCGTTGTTCGGGTTTTTAACTGCTTTATTTGTAAAGAAGGGTTCGGCGCTTTATCTGATAATGTTTTACACTTAATAAAAATCATTTTTTTATTCATACTTCATGCCGCACGGCGCTGAGCGCCGAGATTTCAGAGCGCCCATCTCTCCATAGACTATAATGGGAGAAGTAGCTCGCGCTCTGATTGGCTGGGATAGCCAAGCCCCCGCTAGCTCAGCCAATCAGCTCTTTTCTGTCTTTTTACTGTATTTTGAACTGTCCCGCCGTGGATTCTGATTGGTCAATCCTTCCCCATAAGTTTTAATGTTTCACTGTCGCTCCTATTCTGATTGGCCGGCTTATGCCGACCAATGAGAGTAGGTTTCAGAATTTGAATTACTGTATTTACAATATCCTAATTCTTGATATTGCGCCGTTCTAGAGTTTTGGAAAGTGTTTTTTTTTTTTTAATTATGTTTATTTTTTACGTTCAGCTCTTTTCTGACACTGTTTTCCGCCTTATAAAGGCGATTTTTTTCGGAATCATACTCCTGCTGCACGGAGCGGAGCGCCGAGATTTCTGTAGCGATCTTCTATCTGCTTCCTCGCATGTTCCGATCCTGCTTCACTTTGCCTCTGTCGGAGGATTTAGACCAAAATAAACCTGGTCTGCCTGTCGGAGCTGCCGAGCGCTGCACTGCGCCTCGCTTTGCCGACTCGCCATCGTACATGCCTCGGAGTTTCGAGTGCGGCCGCGTCCCCCGGAACGCCTACCCCGCGCCCACACCGCGCCCACTGCCCGCCCCTTCATGCGGGGCGCAGCTGAAAGTGGCGAACGCTGCGCCTAACACTGAATCCCCGCGTCCGACAGCGGGATTCGGGCCGGGAGGCGCAGTATACGCCAAAAAACAGGCGAAAAGCCCGATCATACATGTCACCCTTAGTGTAGAGAGGCCGTTCTCTAGCCTGGAAATAATGAGATCAGATGTGAGGTCATGTATGCAGGATCTGATGGAGGCAATACTATTTCTCAGAACAAATTCAGAGACTCCACAAATGTTTCTGCAGTGTTTTGCATTTTTACAATTTTTTGGTGTTGTAAAGTCATGTCCAATAAATATATTTACACTGACAAGCAAAATGGTAACAATGTTTTCAAATTGTGACTTTCAGGCTCCATATCTCTCCATCCACTACAGCTTTGTACATGAGGCTACTGTAATTTTATATACAGTCATCTTACATCTTATACATAAATTTGTCTTGCAAGTATAGAGCATCTGCTTAGTTCTCAGATTCTTTCCTGTAACTGCATTGTTACTGTTTTGAACCTAAAAATTAAAATGTTAATTTTTATTATTTTGTTAGTATTTGGGAAATCCACCTTTGGTTTTCAGCTCTGCCTGAATCCTTCTGAGCTCTGGATCAGATTCAAGCAGGTCTGACCAAAATCTGATCCCCGGTCTCTTCTACACATTCCCAATGTTGGTGCAGACTGGACTTGGATACAAATAAAAGCTTTTTCTTCAACTCTACCCACAAGTGTTCAAAAGATCAAAACATTGTTACCCTTTTGCTTGTCAGTGTCTGTTCTACCTAAATAGCTTGATTATTGTATCATAAGGTGATAAACAGCCGGATGTTACCGTTTTACTACTGTAAAGTTATCACTTAAACATGCGCCGTGTTGGAGTCGGAGGTTTGGGAAATTGAGGAGTCGGGGCTTTGGCTTGCCGACTCCACAGCCCTGGTGGACAGTAAGGGTTGGTTACCCTGCAGCCCTGTAAAGGGTCTGAAAAGTGTGACCTGGGTAGAAACCCTGATGGAACAATCCTGAAAGTATGATACTGGGATTAGAGAACAGTGGAAGTGGGGTCCCTGTAAGAGTGGGCCCGACAGAGCAGACTATTCACTGACTGATGGGGGAAAACTAGACTGGGCACTAAATGGAGTTTGAGTCCGCGCCCTCAGGTCGGGGCATAAGGAAGTGGTCACCACACATCAGGCGGGAACTGATAAACGGGTGTGAATTCACACAGGCCACATCGAAGCTGCTGTGAAGAGAGCAGGAACCCGAGACTAAACTGATGAGCGAATGTTGTTGTATCTCTGTTGTGTTGCTCTAACATTTAAGACTGTGCGCCCCTGTGTAACATATGTGCCTCCCTGGAGACAGCAACCATCATGAATGCTGTACCAATGTGTGTGAATGTAACTGCTAAGCTTATGTGCTTCTATGGAGAAAGAGCACGACCCCAAAATAACCAAATTTGGGGAACTCAACTTTTTTGAGCCTTTTTTGGGGGGGCGCATCATCATGTGTGAAAGTAACTGGCAAGCGTCTGTGCCTCCGGAAGTAAGAGACACCATGACTTCTATATCATCATGTCTGACTGTAACCATTTAGCTTCTGTGCTTCTACAGAGAAAGAGACCACAATGACCGCCTGCATGCATCATGTGTGAATGTAACTGCCAAGCTTATGTGCCTCCCTGGAGACAGCAACCATCATGAATGCTGTACCAATGTGTGTAAATATAACTGCTCAACTTCTGGGTCACTATGGAGAAAGAGACCACAATGACTGCTGTATCATCATGTGTGAAAGGAACCGCTAAACTTCAGCGCTTCTCTGGAGAGAGAGACCAGAATGACTGAAGTACCATCATGTGGGAATGTAACTGCTAAGCTTATGTGCGTCCCTGAAGACAGATCGCCATGACGGCTATATTATTATATGTGAATGTAACCACTATGCGTCTGTGTCTCCGGTAGTAAGACATCATGACTGCTGAATGTTGTGCCAACATGGGTGAATGTAACTGCTAAGCTTCTGTGCCAATCTGGAGACAGCAACCACCATGAATGTTGTGCCCACATGTGTGAATGTAACTGCTAAGGGTCTGTATCACTCTGGAGAAAGAGACCACTATGACTGCTGTATCATCATGTTTGACTGTAACCACTAAATGTATGTGCCTCCCAGGAGACAGCAACCACCATGAATGTAGTTTCAATGTTTGTGAATGTAAATGCTAAGCTTCTGTGCCTCCCTGGAGATAGAAATCGCCATGACTGCTGTGTCACCATGTGTGAATGTAACTGCAAAGCTTACGTGCCTCCCTGGAAAATCAACTATCATGAATGTTGTGCCAACATGTGTGAATGTAACTACTAAGCTTCATGTGCTTTTGGAAAAAGATATATGCGCTGTATCCCATGGGATTATGCAAGTTAGTCACTCCAGGAAGTAATCACCATGAATGTTGTGCCAACGTATGTGAATGTAACTGCTATGCGCCTGTGCCTCTCTGGAGACAGAGACCACTATGACTGCTGTATCACGATGTGGGAATGTAACTGCTAAGCCTCTGTACCACTCTGGAAACAGAGACTCATATGACTGCTGTATCATATGTGAATGTAACCGCTAAGCTTCTGTACCACTCTGGAGACAGAGACCACCATGACTGCTGTATCATCATGTCTGACTCTAACACTACAACTATGTGTCTCCAGGAGAAAAGCACCACCTTGAATGTGTTCACTTTGTGAATGAACTGCAAGTTCGTGCTCTCAAAGATGATGTGTGAATGTAACTGCAAAGCTTCTGTGCCTCCCTGGAGACAGCAATCACCATGAATGTTGTGCCAACATATGTGAATGTAACTGCTAAGCTTCTGTGCCTCTCTGGAGACAGAGACCACTATGACTGCTGTATCATTTGTGAATGTAACCACTAAGCTTCTGGGCCTCTCTAGAGAAAGAATGCATCATGACTGCTGTATCATCACACACTGCAGATACCTTCTAAACCTAAGTGAGGACTTACAGCTGTGCATGCTGAGACTTGCAGTTCCTCAAAAGGGTCCAATTCTGATAAAAGATATGTGACAACAGAGAAAACGTCAGGAGGCCGGACAGAAAGACGCCTGTGACTCAGACATCAGCCGTCCAAAGATCAGGACAACAACCTCATAACGGGACACGACGTGATAGGACTGATGACGCTGCAGGGTGGGAGAAGAGGCGTTGTGCAAAGTACACCAAAACTGAGCGAGAGGAGTGGTGGTAACATACATAGAAGGCACATACTGAGTGAGGGGTGGTGGGGGTAACATCATTGGAAGGCACAGACTGAGCGAGAGGAGTGGTGGTAACATACATGGAAGGCACAGACTGAGTGAGAGGAGTGGTGGTAACATACATGGAAGGCACATACTGAGTGAGAGGAGTGGTGGTAACATACATGGAAGGCACAGACTGAGCGAGAGGAGTGGTGGTAACATACATAGAAGGCACAGACTGAGCGAGAGGAGTGGTGGTAACATACATAGAAGGCACAGACTGAGCGAGAGGAGTGGTGGTAACATACATAGAAGGCACAGACTGAGTGAGAGGAGTGGTGGTAACATACATAGAAGGCACATACTGAGCGAGAGGAGTGGTGGTAACATACATAGAAGGCACAGACTGAGCGAGAGGAGTGGTGGTAACATACATAGAAGGCACATACTGAGAGAGAGGAGTGGTGGTAACATACATAGAAGGCACAGACTGAGTGAGAGGAGTGGTGGTAACATACATAGAAGGCACAGACTGAGTGAGAGGAGTGGTGGTAACATACATAGAAGGCACATACTGAGCGAGAGGAGTGGTGGTAACATACATGGAAGGCACAGACTGAGTGAGAGGAGTGGTGGTAACATACATAGATGGCACATACTGAGCGAGAGGAGTGGTGGTAACATACATAGAAGGCACATACTGGTGAGGGAATGGTGGTAACATACTTTAATGGCACATACTGAGTGAGAGGAGTGGTGGTAACATTACATAAAAGGCACAGACTGAGCGAGAGGAGTGGGGTTTAAACATACATGGGAAGGCACATAATGAGTGAGAGGAGTGGTGGTAACATACATAAAAGGGCCAGAACTGAGCGAGAGGAGTGGTGGTAACATACATGGAAGGCACAGACTGAGTGACAGGAGTGGTAACCTACATGGAAGGCACAGACTGAGCGAGAGGAGTGGTGGTAACATACATGGAAGGCACAGACTGAGCGAGAGGAGTGGTGGTAACATACATAGAAGGCACATACTGAGTGTGAGGAGTGGTGGTAACATACATTGAAGGCACAGACTGAGTGAGAGGAGTGGTGGTAACATACATAGAAGGCACAGACTGAGTGAGAGGAGTGGTGGTAACATACATAGAAGGCACATACTGAGCGAGAGGAGTGGTGGTAACATACATGGAAGGCACAAAATGAGCGGAGGAGGTGGGGGGTTAACATACATAGAAGGCTCAGACTGAGTGAGAGGAGTGCTGGTAACATACATAGAAGGCACAGACTGAGTGAGAGGAGTGGTGGTAACATACATAGAAGGCACAGACTGAGCGAGAGGAGTGGTGGTTACATAAATGGTTGGCTCATACTGAGTGACAGGAGTGGTGGTAACATACATAGAAGGCACAGACTGAGCGAGAGGAGTGGTGGTAACATACATGGAAGGCACATACTGAGCGAGAGGAGTTGTGTTAACATACAGGGGAGGCACAGTGAGTGAGAGGGGTGGTGGGTAACAACATAGAAGGCACAAAATTGAGCGAGAGGAGTGGTGGTAACATACATAAAGGCACAGACTGAGCGAGAGGGTGGGTGGGGTAACAAAAATGGAAGGCACATACTGAGTGACAGGAGTGGTGGTAACATAAAATAGAAGGCACAGACTGAGCGAGGAGGGTGGTGGTAACAAAACAGGGAAAAGGCACATACTGAGCGAGAGGAGTGGTGTAACATACATAGAAGGCACATACTGAGCGAGAGGAGTGGTGGTAACATACATGGAAGGCACATACTGAGTGAGAGGAATGGTGGTAACATACATAGAAGGCACAGACTGAGCGAGGAGAGTGGTGGTAACATACATAGAAGGCACATACTGAGCGAGGGGGTTGGGGTGGTAACATACATAGAAGGCACAGTGAGTGAGAGGAGTGCTGGTAACATACATGGAAGGCACATACTGAGTGACAGGAGTGGTGGTAACATACATGGAAGGCACATACTGAGCGGAGGAGTGGTGGTAACATACATGGAAGGCACAGACTGAGTGACAGCGGTAACGTGAGGTCTATATACATACAGGACCCAGGGAGTAGTACTGTGCAGTATCCAACATACAGGATCTCACAGAAGTAAGGACACCCCTCACATTATTGCAAATCCTGTATTATATCTTCTCCTGGGACAGCACTGAGGATCTGCCCCTGATACAATGTAAAGTAGCGGTGCCCGGCTTGTATCACAGGGATTTGGGGTGTCCTCAAAATAAAAACTGACATCAATGTCTAACCGCTGGGGACAAAAGGAGGACAAACCCCCAAGTGATACAATGTAGGTAGTCAGTGCCCGGCTTGTTAACAGGGGGATGGGGTGTCCTCAAAATAACACAGACATCAATGTCTAACCGCTGGGGACAAAAGTGAGGACACCCCTAAGTGACCGCAAAAGTGAGGACACCCCTAAGTGACCGCAAAAGTGAGGACACCCCTAAGTGACCACAAAAGTGAGGACACCCCTAAGTGACAGCAAAAGTGAGGACACCCCTAAGTGACAGCAAAAGTGAGGACACCCCTAAGTGACAGCAAAAGTGAGGACACCCCTAAGTGACAGCAAAAGTGAGGACACCCCTAAGTGACAGCAAAAGTGAGGACACCCCTAAGTGACAGCAAAAGTGAGGACACCCCCTACCTCTGTGAGATACTGTATATCCAAGACCTAAGGACTAATACTGTCTGTGCAGTGTATAATATACATAGAGGATCAGAGAAGAAGTAGTGGGCAGTGTCTACACAGAAATGGAGGGGTGATATACACATGAAAAAATGGTTGTGTTACTGTGCACTGTCCATACTTATTCACAACATGAAAAGTGGTACTGTGCACCATGCATATACACAATATGAAGAGAGAATGAGGATTACTGCCAGTATACACTATCATGGAAGTGCTACTGTGCACTGTCCACACACAATAAGAATAGATCAAGAGGATTACATATGGGATATAAAATCCAGGAAGTGGGACTGTGCATATACATCCAGTAGAAACAGATAATGAGGATTACCTTTGGGACAACCCTGGAAGTTGTACTGTGCACTGTCCATACACACAATAACAGTATATAATGAGCACTACCTCTAGGATAATCCTGGACTTAGAAGTGTGCACTGTCCATACACACCTAATAAAAACAGAAGGTGCACAGTAGTACTTCCAGGATTAGCTCCTGGAAGTGATACTGTGCACCTTCCAGACACAAACACAATAAGAATAGGTTATGAGGATTATCTCTAGGACAATCCTGGAAGTGCTACTGTACACTGTCCATACACACAATGAGAATAGATTATAAGGGTTACCTCTAGGTCCCTCCTGGAAGTGATACTGTGCACTGTCCATACGCACAATAAAATCAGATTATGAGGATTACCTTTAGGTCCCTCCTGGAAGTGGTACTGTGCACTGTCCACACACATTAAGAATAGATAATGAGAATGACTTCTATGATAATCCTGGAAGTTGTACTGTGCAATGTTCGGGGTCGGTCACCCGTCACCATGGACCTGACACACGCGCAGCCTCCGGTAACCTAGTCTTGCGGTTCGGAAACTTTCTATTTTGAGGTTTTATACTTCCTGGTTCATTACAAACGAGGGCGATATTAACGAGCTGCCACCTTAGAACAACAACTGCAGCAATGCCTCTTAAGGGGACAGTACCTGGATGTGGAACTACAACTCCCAGCAAAAGGCCAACACAGCTGAAAACGAGAGGGTTATAAGGGGAATCCAGGACATTGCGAGAGAATTGCGGAAACTGGTGAATGGAGAGAAGGGAGTAATGAGAGGTAACGCCCCCTCCAGGGATAGACGCCCGAATAAATATCCTGAGGGCGACAACATTCAAAGCCAGGATCACGAGAGAATCATAAAGCACTACAGGTTCAGTCTGTAACGACTATTATTGTACTGATAGACTCCAGTCACAGCCAAAGCTGCAGTCACTAGTCTGCTGTTATATAATGTCCCATAGTCCTGTCACATCCAAAGCTGCAATAGCTATTCTACTGTTATATCCAGGGCTGTGGAGTCGGCAAGCTAAAGCCCTGACTCCGACTCCTCAATTTCCCAAACCTCCGACTTCCCTCATACACGCGCATGTTTAAGTGATAACTTTACTGTAGTAAAATGGTAACATCCGGCTGTTTATCACCTTATGATACAATAATCAAGCTATTTAGGTAGAACAGACGCTGACAAGCAAAAGGGTAACAATGTTTTGATCTTTTGAACACTTGTGGGTAGAGTTAAAGAAAAATCTGTATTTGTGTCCAAGTCCAGTCTGCACCAACATTGGGAATGTGTAGAAGAGACCTGGGATCAGATTTTGGTCAAGATGTGCTTGAATCTGATCCAGAGCCCAGAAGGATTCAGGCAGAGCTGAAAGCCAAAGGTGGATTTCCCAAATACTAACAAAATAATAAACATTTACATTTTGATTTTTAGGAGCAAAACAGTAACAATGCAGTTACAGGAAAGAATCTGCAGAACTAAGCAGATGCTAAATACTTGCAAGTCACATTTATGTATAAGATCGGTAAGATGACTGTATATAAAATTACAGTAGCCTCATGTACAAAGCTGTAGTGGATGGTGAGATACGGAGCCTGAAAGTCACAAGTTCAAAACATTGTTACCCTTTTGCTTGTCAGTGTAAAATATATTTATTGGATACGACTTTAGAACACAAAAAATTGTAAACATGCAAAACACTGCAGGGACATTTGTGGAGTCTCTGAATTTGTTCTGAGAAATAGTATCGCCTCCATCAGATCCTGCATAGACGACCTCACATCTGACCTCATTATTTCCAGGCTAGAGAACGGCCTCTCTACACTAACTTGGGGGCAAAGCGGTGACCACAGGGGCAACATCTCTAACAATGTCAGGGTATAATGGAATTGCCTCAGCCACAGTCAGGTCTGATGAATGGTTGATCTTCTACTTCTTTGAAAACAGGTGAAAGATTTTGCTGAAATCTGTTTGCCCTGGGGGCGCGATCTTTCCCCTGGGGCAGCGCTTTGCCTGCTCCATGTCATCAATGACACTCCTCATGTGATGAGGCTGAAGATATGGGAGCAGGAGCACTGGCCGGACCCAATGCCTCTTGCTCTTTGCATCGAACCAACTGGACCGACTTATTATATATTTTGGGAGTCGGAGTCGCTCCCTTTTATGACGACTCCGACTCCTGCAAAATAGGCACCGACTCCACGACTCCGACTCCGGTGCCCTGGTTATATCATGTTATACTCCAGTCACACCAAAAGCTGCAAGCTCCATTCTGCTGTTATATTCGGTGTTCTACTCAAATCACACCCAAAGCTGCAAGCACTATTCTGATGTTATTTCATGTATTATACTCCAGTCACAGACAAAGCTGCAAGTGCCATTCTGCTGTTATATTCGGTGTTCTACTCAAATCACACCCAAAGCTGCAAGCACTATTCTGATGTTATTTCATGTATTATACTCCAGTCACTGCCAAAGCTGCAAGTGCTATTCTACTGTTATATAATGTACCATACTCCAGTCACAGCCAAAGCTGCAAGTGTTATTCTACTGTTATATCATGTGTTCTACTCCAGTCACACCAAAAGCTGCAAGCACCATTCTGCTGTTATATTCGGTGTTATACTCAAATCACACCCAAAGCTGCATGCACTATTCTGATGTTATTTCATGTATTATACTCCAGTCACAGACAAAGCTGCAAGTGCTATTCTACTTGTTATATCATGTGTTATACTGCAGTCCCACCAAAAGCTGCAAGCTCATTCTGCTGTTATATCCTGTAATATACTTCAGTCACAGACAAAGCTGCAAGCGCTACTCTGCTGTTATATTTGGTGTTATTCTCAAATCACACCCAAAGCTGCAAGCACTATTCTGATGTTAATTCATGTGTTATACTCCAATCACACCCAGAGCTGTATGCATAATTCTGCTGTTATATTGTGTATTATTCTCGTGTCACACCCAAAGCAGCATGCAATATTCTTTTTTTTACATCATATACTATACATTAGTCACCATTTGGCAGCAGAATTGTGCATACTGCTGTGGGAGAGACAGGAGCTTAAAGGGGTTTTCCCATCACTGGTTTTCGCAGATTTGAGCTGATTCTGTCTCACAGCTTCAAATCCAGGGGTGTGTCTCTCCTCCCAGTTGGCTGGTGACATCATCATTCTGTGTGAGCAGTGGAAGGGAGAGCTCTGCAGACCTCCCACTATGGTTCTCATGCCTACAGAGCTGTCACCTCCCTCCACAAGCTCCTTGTAACCAGAACACCTACATTGCTGTAAACAGTTATACCTACAGCCTGAACTGATTAAACAGTTCAGGCCCCCCGCCCTCCCTCTGTTTTCAGGCAGGATGTAGACGGGGAAGCAGACTGTATAAGGCTGTTTTATATGGGGGGGGGGGAGTGAATCTAGCAGCCAGAGACTCAGTAATTGCCCAGATCCTTCACATAGAGCTATCACTGGGAGAAGGGGCATAGAGGAGCTCAGGCAGCTTTTATCATACAGACATGACCATCACAGAAAGGTGAGGAAGCTAGTTTCACTTTCATTTTCCACAGCTCAGAGGGGAGTTAGCACAGAATGCAGGCAGCCAATCACAGCACAGGGGGGGGTCCCATCCAGGGGGCATTACGAACAGAGCTGAACTAAATATCAGTCAGTTAATCACAGCAAAGGGGACGTGGCCGTACCTCAGGCTGCTGATTTAGCTCTAGACACTCATAGATTAGCTCATATCTGCTAATACTAAATGATTTAGATAATGCAAACCAATTGCTTATTTTTACTGTCCCCATCATTACAGATATGATCTTTGTAGTGAGAAAAACCCTTTGAGGGCAGGAGGCAGAGGGGCAGGAGAAAGGAGGCAGAGCAGCAAGAGGCAGGAGGTAGAGGGGTAGGAGCAGAGGGGCAGGAGACAGGAGGCAGACGGGCAGGAGGAAGAGAGGCAGAGGGGCAGAAGACAGGAGGCAGATGGGCAGAAGACGCAGAGGGGCAGGAGGCAGAGGGGCAGAAGACAGGAGGCAGAGGGGCAGGAGGCAGAGGGGCAGAAAACAGGAGGCAGATGGGCAGAAGACAGGAGGCAGATGGGCAGGAGGCAGAGGGGCAGAAGACAGGAGGCAGAGGGGCAGGAGGCAGAGGGGCAGGAGGCAGAGGGGCAGAAGACAGGAGGCAGATGGGCAGGAGGCAGAGGGGCAGAAGACAGGAGGCAGAGGGGCAGGAGGCAGAGGGGCAGAAGACAGGAGGCAGAGGGGCAGGAGGCAGGAGGCAGAAGACAGGAGGCAGAGGGGCAGGAGGCAGAGGGGCAGAAGACAGAGGGGCAGAGGGGCAGAAGGCAGAGGGGCAGAAGGCAGAGGGGCAGGAGGCAGAGGGGCAGAGGGGCAGGAGGCAGAGGGGCGAAAGCAGAGGCAGAGGGGCAGAAAAAAAAAGGAGGGGCAAAATGGCAGAGGGCAGAAGCCGGGGGCAGAAAAAAAGAGGGGCAGAAAAACAGGAGGCGATGGGAGAAAAAGGCAGAGGGGGGAAAAAGGGGGCAGGGGGAGGGGCAGAGGGGCAGGAGGCAGAGGGGGAAAAAAGACAGGGGGAGAGGGGAGGGGCGGGGGCAGAAGACAGAGGGGCAGAAAGGGGGGGAAAGACAAGGCAATGGCAGGGGGAGAGGGGCAAAAAAGGAGGCAAAAGGGCAGGGGCAGAGGGGGGGGAAAAAACCGGGGCAGAGGGGCAGAAAACAGGAGGCAGATGGGCAGAAACAAAGGGGGCAGAGGGGGAGGGGGCAGGAGGGCAGGAGGCAGGGAGGCAGGGGAGCAGGAGGCAGAGGAGCGGGAGGGAGGAGGCAGGGGCAGAGGGGCAGGGGGCAGAGGGGCGGGGCAGAGGGCAGGAGGGGGGGCAAAAGACAGGAGGCAGAGGGCAGGGGCAGAGGGGAGAAGCAGGGGAAAGGGGGGGCAGGGGGGGAAAGAGGGGCAGAAGCAGGGGGCAGACAGGAGGCGAGGGGCAGAGCAGGGAGAGGGGCGGAGGGAGGGGCAAGACGGGAGGAGAGGGGAGGGGCAGGGGGCAGAAACAGGAGAGAGGGGCAGGGGGCAGAGGGCGGGGGGGCAGAAAAAGGAGGCAGGGGCAGAAAGCAGGGGCAGAGGGGAGAAAAGGGGCAGGGGCAGGAGGCAGAGGGGGCAGGGGGCAGGAGGGAGGGGCAGGGGGCAGGGGGCGGGAGGCAGGGGGGGAAAAAAACAGGAGGGAGGGGCGGGGGCAGAAGACGGAGGCAGAGGGCGAAAAAAACAAAAAGGGGGGGAGGGGCGGGAATAGAGGGCACAGGATGAAGCGGGGGGGAATAATGGTTTGCAACAAATGTAACAACTATAAAGGGGGAGCAGAAAGTTATAATAAGGGAGAAAGGGTGTAGATGGGGGGGGAAACAGGTTTTGTACAGAGGGGGAGAGTGATAAGGGGAGGGGTGGTAACGGTGGGGGGCAGGTGCTATTACAGAGGAGGGCAAAGTATTAATCCAGGGAGTGAGGCAGATACTGTAATGAGAGGGCAGGGTGTTATTCAGAGAGGGAATGTTACTATGGGGGGGGGGGGGGAGTGTTATCACAGAGGGGGTCAGTGTTATTATACTGAGACAAGGAGTCTAAACCATGGGGAGGGGAGGATATTACAAGGGAGCCTTATTATTGGTGGAATAGAGTTCCTGACCCTTTTTGGCCCCCCTCGCCCCCCCTGCTTTATACTGCAGCTCCACTTGTCCAGACTGTAGAAGCCGCTCAGCAGTGCTCGGAGCGCTGATTACGTTACAGCGGGTGAGAAGATTATAAACCACAGGAAACTGAATCCTCATTGACAGAAAACAGGTTTTCAGGGAAATGCTGAGGGGAGGAGCCTGAGGAGGAGGGCCTGGGGAGCCTTTTTTGGGGGATTGGTCAAACTTTTTGGGGGGTTTTTGTGCCCAATCCCCTCAGTGGGTGCAGTAGTACCAGCCCTCCCCATCACTAATAGTCTCCAAACAGGACGGGCGAGGCGTCTTCGTAAAAACTTTTTTAAATTTTGTTTTTGTAAAAAGTGGTGACAACCTTTTTGGCCGCCATGACCTCCCCGGGACATTTGTCATGGCGAGGAGCAGCCATCCCCTTTTCCCCTTCTGGGGAATTTTTAACATCTGCGGATTTTCAACAACTCGCCCTCTCAGCTCCAGCAGAGCGTCACCCACAGCCACCCGCCATGAACCCTCTGCTGGACTTCACTTTCCCACCCTCCCTGCAAATTCGCGAAAAAAAACAGAAAAACCCTAACAACCAATCAGAAGCCCCTAGCGACCAAAAAGAGCAATAGAAAAACCCAAACACCAGGATATAGCAACCCCGTGTCCATAGCAACCAAAATTTAAGCCCCCAGAACCAATAGGGGCTCATAGTGACCAATCAGAACGTCCATTTTCATTTCTTTTTTGCTCTGGGGAAAAAATTTTTGGGCTCTGATTGGGTCTATGGGGTGGTTCTATATCTGTGATTGGTTGCTATGAGCTCTGATTGGTCGCTATGGGCAACAAAGTTTTAGAACTAGACCGTTTTCATACATGTGACCCCAAATGTCCAGACACTCCTCACAAGCCGGCCACTGACAGAGGGGAACTGTCCCTTTAAGAAAAAACAGCAACTTATAAGTGGTGGCGCTGGGGGGCCCGGGGGGGCGGCAGAGCGTCACTTCCCTGCGCACATTCAAGAATCCCCCCCTCCTCAAAAGTCACCCAAGTTCCTCTGGAAAATTTATAAAAAAAAAGAGGAATCCCTTTATTTACACGCGCCTGCAAGCTGATACATGGGGGTTTGTACACGCTCACAAAAGATCAACAGGATAGGATTGATACAAGCTCAGCGACGTATCCACAGGATAGGATTAGATACAAAGGCCACGGAAATATCAAGGATAGGATTAGATACACAGCTCAGCAGAAAAAAATACAAACAGGAAAGGATAATACACAGGTAGCAGACGTATCACACAGGGTAGGATTAGATACACAGGTCAGCAGCGGTATCACACAGGTAGTTAGATAACGGTCAGCAGACGGGATCAAACCCGGGAGGATTGATACAAGCTAAGACGGTATCAAAAAAGGGGCAGAATTGATACACAGTCGCAGAGGTAAACCAGGAAGATTAGATAAAAAGCTCAGCAGACGGGATAAAACAGGAAAGGATTAAATACACGTCAGCAGACGGTATACACAGGACAGGGTTAGATACAAGCTAGAACGGTATACAGGATAGGATTTTATACAGGCTCAGCAGCGGGATCAAAGGATAAGATTAGATACACGGGTCAGCAACGGGATAACAGGATAGGATTGATATACGGGCCCGGACGTATCACACAGGGTGGATTAGATACACACTGCAACGTATCCACAGGGGAGGATTAGATACACACTCAGCAGACGGGATAAAAGGATAGGATTAGACACGGCTCG
>JAODAL010033255.1:0-45812 GCA_025379985.1 Phyllomedusa bahiana | reverse complement strand
AATTTGAAAAAAATATTGATTTCTGAACTCTTCCTGACTTAAAACATTAGTCTTATTGTTTCTAAATAAATCTGAACTTGTTTTCTTTTACATTATTTGAGGTCTGACAGCACTGCTTCTTTTTTATTATTTTGAAGATTTCTCATTTAATGCAAATAAATACAAATTTTTTTGCTTTGTATTTCGAGAGACATGTTGTCGTAGTTATATAATAAAATAACAATGTACATTTTCCCCAAAAAAATTACCATTGAAGAGAACAAATCTGAGAAACTAAAAATTGGCAGTGTCTCTTAATTTTTTCCAGAGCTGTATAGCTGTGTATATTTATATGTTTATATATATATATATATATATATATATATATATATACATATGATATATATATATAATAATATATATATAATATATATATATATATATATATATATATATATATATTATATATATATATACATAGATATATATATATATAATATATAAACAATAGAAGAAAAAAGAGACAGGTGCACAAATGTAAAGACGGTATAGGCTAAAAAAAACGCAATATCAGAATATGCACTATACCTGTTAGGGTTGTGCAGGAGGCACAACACCCAATATCGTTAAAGGACAATATTGAGAGTCGTCACTCTGTTTAGTATTAGTTTTAGTATTTTACTTTTTCCTATTAGTTTATGGTACCTTTTTAGTAATGAAGTGAATTGCACTTCAAGTTTGCGAATAAAGAAACTTTTTTATCAATTTTTTATTTTTCTGCCCATTAGCACTTGGCGCTAGTATAATTTTGTGTCCTTTTCACATTTTTTGTTTGCATATATATATATATATATATATATATATATATATATATATATATATTTATATTTACAGGGGCATGTAACTACGTACTGGAGACCTATACATCTACCTACAGAAAGCTAATATACCTGCCTACTGACTGTAGCTATATTCAGACGTACATACCTATGGCTGACATACCTACCTACCTAAACAGGAGGAGTTCACACAGCATATTACAGCACACATTATTATTGCACGCCATAAGCACTGCACATCTGCACTTTGAAATTACGCGCTTACAATCACCTAATTTCAGAGCTAATACACCGCGTAAATGGCCCGAGTCAGTTTCCTGCCTCCTATACTTTAAAACAGTATGCGGCATATATGCCTGCAAAGAAGTTACAGAACACTTCTTTGCAGATGCATGGTAAATTATAATCATAAAATACGTGGTTTGTGATTGATGCCGTATATTTTACAATGATCTCTATGGGTACTGTATTGTACATTGTTTGGGGCATATATATATGAAATTATGCCTGAAGTGCGTGCCAAAAGATGTGTTAACATAACCTAATGTACTCATCACACTTTAGCATTTGAGTCCCATTGTACACACTCACCGATACTACAGTGAAAACAGTGTTTACCACACCAGCACCAATTGTTGCATACACCGGATTAGGAACTTTTGCTTCTCTGAAGATATTCGTGGAATAGTAAAAGATCTGCAATGAAAAAGAAAAAAAAAAGGAAAGGTCAATAAGGAACAAAATATGTAAAACAGAAAGACATCCTCCTATGAAAAGGACAGAAATAAGGTGACTTACAGCATTGATGCCAGATAGCTGCTGTGAAAGCTGCAGAACAATAGCGATAATAATTGGTTGCCGATACTGTCGGGAGCGAAACAGTTCGAAGAAGGACACAGGTTTCTCCTGTGCCATGCGCTGACCTTCTTCCATCATTTCTTCAATGTCAGAGACCACATCATGAGTTCCTCGAAGTTTCTTTAGAACTGAATTCACATAGTGAAAGTTAAGGGGTTTTCGCTGCTTATTAATTAACTTTAAACATGTAGACAAAAGTAAATACACATTATTACCAAATACATTTCTGATTTTATTTCATTTAAAAGATGCAGCAGTTTGTATCTCCTGCTTGTTTACAGTAGGTTTTCTAGGTTACAGACCATTTCTCTTTGCTCTAGCAATGGCCAGGCAGGTGATGTCCCTTCCTGCTGTGTCTTATCAGCAGGACAGAACTTGCTTCTCAATCTCTGATCTTAATTTTCTCATTGAGAAATCTCTAACCATTTAGTTCAGGACCACATGTGGCCCTCAGTCCTCCTCTGTGCAGCTCCCAGCCATTGAGATACAAACTTTATTGCTTCATGCTTTATAACTGTCCTTATGCTACAGAAAGTAATATTCATCTTTTGACAGCTGCATTGAAGTAATGCCACTGTTGTGGTGGATACTGTATGGCTGGCACTGTTGGCAGACCCATAAGATCTACCATAAAATGCCTGATAGGCTCAAGACTCCAAAGTGAAGAAGATGGAGTTGGATGACTGTAGAAGACACATCTTGCCAGCTTCTTTTCCTGATAAATACAGCTCTGCTAGTTTACATTTATAGCCAGACATCCTGTATGAACAGTGTCATTTTATTTTCAAAACCCCTCCGTCACCAATGTGCCTCTAACTGGCACAGCTAGGAATAGGAGGTAGCAGAGCTGAAAGGTCAGTCAATGCTTTAGAACCAACCACAGCCTGCACAGAAAGTGGGAGCCTGGAAGCAGCTGTGGAGAGCAGGTTCTGTGAAAATAACCAGATGGTAAAACCCCTTTGTTAGTATTTTGTTTTTCCTTTCTTATACTGACTTAGGATAAGTCTAAACGGAAAGTGTCAAAATGCCGTCCAAAACCCAACATCGTTTTTACACTTCCAGGACCTCAGGTTTTGGCACAGATTTGCACACAAGCCACGGACGGTTTTTGGATTTGCTATCAACCCTGTTCACTCAATGTATGGGGTCGACGGAAAATCCAAGCAGAATCTGGCGGAATATACGGTAAAAAATTTGTGTAGCCTACAGCACGGATTTTTCATTGCAGTGTACGGTCAGATTTTTGGTGGACTCAAAATACTGAATCCACTGAAAATCCGACAGTGAGGCTATACTGTGTAGACATAGCCTTAAAGTTTATCAAAAGATAATAAAATGCAAAGTGGGATGTTGTCAGAAACCCAGTGGAGCGGAGGTAAAAATCTCTGCATACAAAGAGGGCAGTGAGTGCATATTTGATCAAAGAACTCTTTTGCATAGTGCTACCTTACTGGCTCAGTGATAGAAAACAAAGGGTGGTGATTATTGGTACATGCTCAGATTGGATCCCTGTTACTATTGGGCTACCATAGGGTCAGTATTGGGCCCTATTTTATTTAATATATTCATTAATGACCTTAAACATGGATTGCATAGTAAAATATCAATCTTTGCAGACAACACTAAGCTCTGTAAAGTAATCAACACAATAGAGGTAATGTTACAAAGGGATCTGGATAGGTTGGAGGCCTGGGCAGAGAAGTGGCAGATGAAGTTTAACACAGATAAATGCAAGATTATGCACATGGGAAGGGAAAATCCATTACATGATTACTTGTTACACAGACAAATGCTGGGTAAAAGTGACATGGAGAAGGACTTGGGAATCCTGGTGGACAGTAAACGCAATAGTAGCAGCCAGTGTCAGGCAGCAGCTGCCAAGGCAAATTGGATCATGTGGTGTATTAAAAGAGGCATAGATGCACACGATGAGAACATCATGCTGCTATTACACAAATCACAGGTCAGACTACATGGAATATTGTGTACAGTTTTGGGCACCAGTTCACAGGAAAGACATTGTACAGCTTGAACAGGTACAAAGGTGGGCAACAAGAATAATAAAAGGACTGGGTGGACTGCAATACCCAGAAAGATTAGCAAGATTAGGGTTATTTAGTTTAGAGAAAAGACAGCTTAGGGCTTGTTCACACGACGTTATGCCGATCCGCTTTTGGATCTGTTTTGCGCAAGCAAAGCAGATCCGCAAAACGGATCTAACAATTGTCAGTGCGATTAACATTGCTTTCAATGGCAAAAGTGCATCGCTGTTCTCACGGGAGATCACTGATGTGCTTTTGAGAGCTCTCCTGCACTGCCGCGTTTCGCATCCGCTTTAAGAATTTGACATGTCAATTCTTCTTGGCATTCTGACCAAGTGAAACATATATGTATATATTACATTATATATTAGTAATCAATTTTAATAAGTATAGTAATTAATAGTATTTAATAGTTATTAACAATTAATTTCAAAAACAATTATATTTTAATATTTTTTTTTTTAAAATCAATTTAGTTTTAAAACTAGAGACCAGATCCATAGTGCAATCCTGTATACTGGAGCTGTGGATACTATTATCTATCATTCCTTTACCCATGTCGAATTGAAACTATTTATCCAATAGCACATTGCATCAAAAAAAATTAGCCTCACCTTAAAATGATACAAAATATAACCCAAACATAATAATTACAATTTTTATATTTTAATTTAAATCCAATGATTGTTAAACGGATTGCGTTTTTTTGGGATCAAAGGGTCCAAAACGCACCCAAATGTTTGCTGCGTTTTTGGATCCGCTTTGGGATGCCAAAAGCGCGTCCATTATTTCCTATGGGGGTTTCCTTTCTAAAAAAGCAAGAAGAATTGACATGTCAGTTCTTAAAACATCCGAAAACATCGCGGGGAAAAGCGCATTGGGGAACACCGTGTAAACAAGCGCTTTTTTCCATTGAAAGCAATGTTAATCACACTGACAATTTTTAGATCCTTTTTTCAGATCCGTTTTGCGGCCGTAAAAACAATCACAAAAACTCGTGTGAACAACCTTTTTGGGGGAAAAATAAATATGTTTTAAAAATATTAAAGGTCAATATAAAAGATCTTCCCCAAATTTATTTATACCCAGGACTGTATTAAGAAACAAGGGGAAATTCTTACCCTCTAGAGGAAAAAAACATTCTACACAAACAAGGTCGGAAGGGTTTCCCCAAATTGAGGACAATTGGCTTCTACCTCATGGGGGTTTTTGCCTTCCCCTGAATCAACACTGTAACACAATAGGCTGAACTGGATGGAAGTCTGTCTTTTTTTCGGCCTCACAAACTATGTAACTACTATATAAGTTGGGGCACTATTAGAATTTATTAGCAATTACTAAATAAATACACATCCCCAGCCGTCTACTGGCAGAGAGCCACCAAAATTCCTGTTGCATTATACACACCAAGCCTTTATTTACCAGTAGTGAAGAAACATCTCCTTGTGGAAGACATCTGCTGCCCACTTATCTGCAGAGATCGTTTCTTTTATATCCAAATCTAATAAGTTCATTACTATTAGGCCTGCCAGTGTCTGTGGACATATTGTTAACTTTTCTTCCAAACTACATTAGGAGGGGAAATCTGCTACAGTTTTAGACGTTACACTTAGGCTAGGTCTATACAATACAGGTTTTCCATCAGATGTTTCTTGGATTCAGTATTTTGAATCCGCCGAAAATCTGACGGTACCCTGTGCTGCATAGATAGGAATAAAAAATCTGTGTTGTAGTCTACACAGTACAGATTTTTTACAGTCAGTTTTAAAATCCGGTGGAATATGCAACATATTCAGATTTTGCCGGATTGCCATTGGATACCTGTACATTCAATTATACCAATCAGTGTGGTCCTACCGCGGTCCAGCAGTGTCAAAATGCTGTCGGATTTTTTTGTAGACCTAACCTTAAAGTACTTCCTATGGCACACCTTATTCAACAACTGTGCTGGTATACAGAGGGTTGTGAGTTCTAGTCTCCAGATGTGGATATCAATGATCTAACCTTAAAGTAGTAGCTAGAGGAGTACAAAGGTTGCAGTTGCAGCTGGGTTCTTACTATTGAGGGGTCTAAGTCCCTATTGTGTCGTAAGAAGATCTTGCTATGACCAAGGACTGAACAAGTCTAAAACATGTAAGCGAAATTAGAGTGTTTGCACATAATGTTTGGAATCTGATGTCTACTGTCCTCACTGGTATTTTCTATTATACACTAAAACATCCAATTAATGGACCTCCAAATTATAAAAGAAAAGGACCATCAGATATGCTCATGATCCTGCATTCTCATGATCGCTAAGTTCTCTGCTCAATCATCAGATTGATAATGAAGCTAAACAGTTCGAGGTCAGCTATAGTCTCCATTGAACTAAAGTTAGAAGAGACATCACTTCCACATGGTGTGAGGAGTAAACTTTTGTCTATAGACTCAATTGGGGTTTATAAAGATGTAAATCAGTTCATCAGGACTTAGCAATTCTTATGAATAACAGAAATCATCCTCTATTTCAAACTAGGTCTCTGGTGAAACAACTTCAGTGCAGATCAGCTTATCACGTTCCGCACTGGCTCATTAGTGGAGGAGTTACTGCTAGCCTTTATAAAGCTTCTTCAGGTTGGCAGCCAGTTGCAGAGTATATTGCACGTCCTGAGTGATTGTGGCTGGGAATCTGCTAGTATTTTGTTCCAGTATTTAGTATCTTCTGTGTATCTAGTGATTTTCTGTTTGGTCCAGATCTAATGATATTATCTAGTATATGTTTACTGAATTGTTCAGAGGCATAGGTTTCCCATGCTTCTGGCTCTGCTATGGATGCTCTGAGTCAGCTGCCAGGGCTGTTTTGGGCCCGTTTGGTGCCAGTTTTTCATAGGGCTGCCATCAGTAATTTCAGGGCTCCTTAGAGGTGAAGTATCTGGGCTCCCTGCTAATTACCAGTTTCTATGTTGCACCATATCAGTGGGACCATTTTTTTATCAGGGCCTGTGACAGGAGTACTACCTGTACTGCCCTGGTGGCATCCCTGCTTGTTCATGTTAGGGTCAGTTGTAGCTTAGGAACATTTTTTAGGGATATCTCAGGGTCAGAGGGTCTGGTATCAGCGATTGGGCTAGGTCTAGGAAAAGATTCAGGGAAAGTTAGTTAGGGTCAGTCATTATTTATTATTTATTTATTATTGTCTCACTGCCGGATTTAACTAACTTGTGACATCACCACCAACCGTGCTCCTGCAATCATCCACCTTGCTGTCCATCTACTTAATCATAAAGTGTTTAGTCAAACTAGTTTTTGTTAATACATACTTCATAATGTTATTTCATGCAACTACTGGTATACAGCCCTATTTTTTTAGTCCACCAGTGTCGTTACAGTAACACAGTGAACATACTAAAGGGGTTTTACCACAAAGGCATTTCATGCCTGGTTTGTTTTGCTTTAGGTTTCAGTGTGTTCCAAAGGAGGCATGTATGATTTGTATGAACTGCATAGCATGTGACCAAGCAGGCTTGACACCACCATGCCTTTTCCCACAGCATGCTTACTCTAGTCAAACAAAGGTCTGTTTATGTAAAAAGATGTGAGACGCTACAATGTATCTGAGTGGTTAGCACTTCTGCCTTTCAGGACATGGGTCCTAGGTTCGAATTCCTGCAGGAATCAAATGTGGATTTTTTTTCCTCAATTGACATACCTGATTGAAGTTTCTTTTCTCTTTCTATTTATTTGCACTAATTACTAAGGAGTACAGAGAACAGGAGTAGAATGACAGCACCTGGGGTTGAACACTCGCTCAGTAGTGAGTGTGTGTGATTACTAAACAGCGAATAGACTGACAGTAGCCGCCTGAGAGGAGGGGTGATGTCTGAGCATGTGCGGCCAGGACTGAAGAGCTCTCATCACTGGTCGGATCCTCTATAAAAGAGCTGAACACTACGGATCACTAAGGTAGCTTTTAAAACAAAAATGTTAGATAATTTTTAATAATGATGAAAATGTTTAAAATTTAATTTGCAAGCTTCCCACGTCAATTTTACTTTGTAGTAAAACTCCTTTAATAGAGGCTGTATTTTTTGGGATTATAACAAAAGTGTTAGCCCTTAACATCCGTAGAATAAGAAAATGTCAACTTTCATAATGAAAGAATGTTAATATGGATCATCTATCCAAATCACAGGTCTGTTACTAGTACCAGTACAATGAGGTTTGGTAATCTCATGATACTTACTCGTCTCAGCTCGATCATTCTCATTCTTAATAATAAGTAGATATCGAGGGCTTTCTGGACAAAATGGTAACAGTGCGCACTGGATGACTGACAAGATAACTGTGATCCCCAGTAATAGAGGCCATAATGTATTAGACCCCAGGATCACATCCAACCCAAAAATCTAAAAGAGGAGATACAAAGAAAGACCAATAAGGATATAAATTATTTTTTAGACAGATATTCTCGTCAGTTCACATCCCAAGTAATAGGACAATTTTCCTGTTTTGGGAAAACATAGGGCCAGCCTTGTCGTAAGACCTGGGTGGCCTCATAGGATACATTAGCCTCTTCTATGTGGCTAGCCAATGAGGTTTGAAGGAAACCTGTCACCCTGAACATGCTAGCTAATCTGCCAACAGTGGGTTATAGTGCAAAAGGACCTAAACAGACTGATATATAGTTCTGTGGGGAAAGATTCAGTATAACTTTTTTTTACTTATTTTACTTATTTAAATCCCTGCTTATTTTGGGTAAGAAGTCCAGTGGGCAGTCCTATCAGTGCCTGACAACCTTCCTTGTATGAGTGGAGGTCACTGGTAGGACCGCCCACTGGACTTCTTACACTGTCTACTGGATTACTTAATCCAGAATAAAGAGAGATTTAAATGAGAAAATTACAAGTGTTACTGAATCTTTTCCAGCAGAGCTATATATCAGTCTGCTCAGATCCTCCTGCTCTATAATAAACTGTTGGCAACTCAGACAGCATGTTCAGTGTGACAGATTCCCTTAAATATGCATTGTGTAACACTATTATTAGATGACATCTTATGTAGAGCTGTGTTAACATACAGTGTGTATTGTATAGCATTGTATCATTTTTATTGCAGTGTATAGCAGTGGCTGCACTGTATAGCCTTATTTAAGCAACTATATTGAAGTGCTATTTGGCCAATATATCAAACTGATGTTTAGGCAATATATTTGTATGGAGCTTAGAATAAAGCACTGTATGTTATGATTATTCGTACAGTATATAATACTACATCATATGGGGAAGGGTGTCAACATAGGATACAGCACAAGTCCAACATAAGATTAGCACTTGGAGCACACTAGAATTCACCTCGATGTGTTGAGATATAGGAAGCAGTCAAAGGGCTTGAAATGCATGTACAATTGTGTATGTTATATGCTGTGTGTATTAAAGAGGTACTCGGTCTGTCCATTACCAATCGATATAATCAGTGTTGTTATCTCTGAAGAGCTCCACAAGAAGCTCTGTGGATTTAGTTTAGGCTGTTGGCTAAGAAAGGTGACCCTGCATCTCCTTTGTGGCTATTTAGGTTTTCCCAAAACTTGGGTAAAGTAGGCATGTCCCTTGAATCACTAGGTTTCTACACGCTTTATCGCCATTGGTCTTAGCCAGTTCCAGAAATGGCCTCGTTCACACGGCTTATTTGGGCGCTGATTTCAGTCGTACTGCGTGCCGTATTTGCGCTTCAATACGGCTGAAATCAGTCCCAGTCATTACGGTAATCCACAGTTCTCAAAGAGAACTGTGGATTCCATCTCTTCTCCCCGCTCGGCGAATATGGCGAGGGGGGAGAAAGTGACATGCACATTATTTACGGCGTGTACGCGCAGTGAATAACGAGTGTCTATGGGGCCGGTGAGCTGCCGGCCCCTCCCGCCCCCGCAGCACGACTGCCGGCGTAATTGCGGGGTGAAATCCGTCCCTGCAATTACGTCGGCAATAAGCCGTGTGAACGAGGCCAATCACTGAAAAGTGATCATAGATTCATATTGACTCCCCAGTAAAATAAATGGCCATATGCCCTAATAAATCAGAGGGAGTGATTCATAAAGGATGGTGCAGAATGATAGCCTTGGTGTTCATAACTGAGAGAACGTAACACAAATTTATTAACATGGAAAGACAAACTATCTAAGTTTTATCTACACTCACCGGCCACTTTATTAGGTACACCATGCTAGTAACGGGTTGGACCCCCTTTTGCCTTCAGAACTGCCTCAATTCTTCGTGGCATAGATTCAACAAGGTGTTGCAACGATGCTCAATTGGTACCAAGGGGCCCAAAGAGTGCCAAGAAAATATTCCCCACACCATGACACCACCACCACCAACCTGAACCATTAGATAGAAGCAGGATGGATCCATGCTTTCATGTTGGGTTTACGCCAAATTCTGACCTAATACCATCCGAATGTCGCAGCAGAAATCGAGACTCATCAGACCAGGCAACGTTTTCCAATCTTCTACTGTCCAATTTCGATCAGCTTGGGGAAATTGGAGCCTCAGTTTCCTGTTCTTAGCTGAAAGGAGTGGCACCCGGTGTGGTCTTCTGCTGCTGTAGCCCATCTGCCTCAAAGTTCGCCGTACTGTGCATTCAGAGATGCTCTTCTGCCTACCTTGGTTGTAACGGGTGGCTATTTAGGTCACTGTTGCCTTTCTATCAGCTCGAACCAGTCTGCCCATTCTCCTTTGACCTCTGGCATCAACAAGGCATTTCCGCCCACAGGACTGCCGCTCACTGGATGTTTTTTCTTTTTCGGACCATTCTCTGTAAACCCTAGAGATGGTTGTGCGTGAAAATCCCAGGAGATCAGCAGTTTCTGAAATACTCATGACCAGCCCTTCTGGCACCAACAACCATGTCACGTTCAAAGGCACTCAAATCACCTTCTCTTCCCCATACTGATGCTCGGTTTAAACTGCAGGAGATTGTCTTGACCATGTCTACATGCCTAAATGCACTGATTGCCGCCATGTGTTGGCTGATTAGAAATTAAGTGTTAACGAGCAGTTGGACAGGTGTACCTAATAAAGTGGCCGGTGAGTGTATATACGGTACTACAAAGATACAAAGTTGGACAGTTTTGTTCTCATTGTCCGTCACTGGCCACTTACCAGTGAGGTCACTTTATCTATAGGCCTTTACTACAGGCACCAGCATTTTAGAATCACCCTGTAGTCATTTTTCTCATTTATAATGGAACCACATGCTTTATAATAGGTATAATTAAGTAAAAGTATAAACGCTAAGGCATCCTCTTGTTTTTTGGACTTTTGGATAAATTAGACAATGTGAGATGGTACAACAAACCTGTCCATGAACATACCTGTGCTATCAATATTCCTACTACAATGCCAAGCTGGTTCAAGGTCCCCAGAGCTCCTCGGTAAGCAGTCGGTGCCAGCTCTCCAATATACATAGGTACAAGACCAGTGCAGAATCCAGAGAAAATACCAATAATGAATCTTCCAATAATTAGCATCTCAAAGGACCAAGCGACTTTTGAAAGAGCCATAAATGCTCCTCCTATGAGTGCAGCCACGTTGACCAAGAGCATTGAATTCCTCCTGGCAAAGACAATTTGATCAAATTGGTTATACATATCTAGGCAAGCTTCTACTGGAATACTGGAGCGTGTCATGCTATAAAAAATAAGGATTAGGTCAAATGGCTCTGCATTTACGACACATCCATAGTGTAGATGTAACTGATGGGAACCCCAACAATCAAGATAATGGGAGACCAGGTTCCTGTTTTTACAATTTGAGAATGTGAACGAAAGCAAGAGAAGACTTTAGAGGAGCCCCAATCTATTGTCTAATGACTAACCCAGCTGCTTGGCTTGTTACAAGAGAGAGCTCTGATACACTATGAGGGTACATCCAAATGCAGCGGCCAACAATACACTGTAACACTGCAGTACAATCAGAAAAATCATACGGCCATTGGCAATCCCCATCAGGATGCGCTTTTTACCACATGTGGCAACTGCGATGTGGGAATGCACCCAAACAAGCCTTCCAGCTGAGGAAGTGATCAGGATTTCAATGCTTGTAAGTGACAGTACATAATACAGAGACACCATATACAAAGTGCCCACAGATCCGCTCTGCAGAGCCACATTGACTCTATGTGCCGAATTCATCCTTGTACATATGGCTCTACCAAGCACACTATGACATGTATGTCCAGCACCCATCATATAGAGTAAAATTTGAATTAACATTACACAAATTTAGGGTAGAATATGTGTTTCCATACGGCCAATGAGTGAACAGTGAATTTGAAGGGTGTGCTGCTAAGCTATTGTGATTTTTCTAACATTGGATTATTCAATTACATTAATAAAAATGGCAAACATGTACATAGGGTTAGAACTAGTCCCAAGAATCTAACCTCAACAGGCCCCTTATAGTAATATTATAACGCTCTCACCTGCCAAAACGGTTTGCAAAGAATCCAACGGAAAGAGATCCGAACATACCACCGACGGAGAATATAGCCACGGACAGTGACCACAGCGAGGTGAGCATGCTTGCAGACATCGGCGTCTGGTAGCGATGGATGTACGTGTCATTATAGAAGGACCTGATGATCTGTGCAGAGACAAGAAATAATTTCAGATCAGAATTGTGAATATGAGTCTGCTCAGCAAATATAATGCAATCAAAGTAGCAGCTTTCTTTATAAGCCCACATCATCCATTCTGACAAGTGACTGTGACTTTGTATTTGTCCTGTTTTAGTGCCGTCCTCATGGCCGCCGTGGGACGGCTTTTCTCTGCGATGAGCCCTCCCCCTTCCCATTGATACGTTCATATTCCGGAAGAATGAACATGTTCAATGTTTTTCGGGCGGCTGGCGGTCTGAAAAACTGCTGGGCGGAAAACCCGTACATCGGGGACTGCTGCACGGGTTTTCCATAGCGGCCCGGTGTGTTAGTTTGCGGACAGTTTTTCAGACAGTCTGCAAAACCGCAAACCGTCTGAAAAATCGTTGGCAAACCGGTGCTGTGGGGACATGTCCTAAGAATACCACTATATTATAACATTCATTAGAGTATTCTATATGTTTAGTTCTTACAGATTCTAAAAGCACAAATATACATAGATAAAATAACACTACATACTAAGCTAGAAGACCCACACACATCTACACACTCTGACACACACATACATATATATATATTAACATACATCTACACACTGTGGCACACATAGAGTTCAGCTTGAACATGATATCATGGCTTTTCGTGTTTTCTGATTTATTTGCAAACAAAGGCAGTTGAAAAGCATTGAGAAAGTTGAGATAACACTCAATGCTTGATGACATGGTGGTGTTATCTGTCTTGTTTAGTTCTGATGCACCTGTCTGCATACAATGTAACACATACATATACATATTCAGAAAGCAGCAGCAGCCATTACTCTCAGCCCCCTCCCAATTAAGCTGTGGATTTACTCTTTGATCTACAAGCCAGAAGTGATGCTGGAACTTTAAAAAAACCCTCACGCCCTCCCTCTGCTCTCTGACACTGAATTTATGCAATGCTTCTTTTGTACTGAGCAGCATTACATAGGAATAGTTTAAAGGGGTGTTCTCAACTTGCTGTTGCAGATTTAGGCTCCCACTACCTGGTTAAGCTACAGGCGAGTCTACAGCAGCGACTGACATGTCGGCTCTGCTTTTTCTATCTGAGTCCGTTAGAGGGACATTGATGATGGAGGTTTCTAATCAGCAGGGCACAATGCTACAAAGCTAAAGGGTTAAAGTTTGTCAGTAAAAAAATAAACAAGCTCCTGTGCTGCTGATAAGAAACAGCAGGGAATAATGACACCATTCCGACCACTGCTGCTAGAGCCTGTTAGAGCAGAGAGAGGTGGTCGGTGAACTATTGAAGCTTGTGTACAAAAGCTGGAGATAATATCTGCTCCCTACTCTGAACAACGCAAAATCAAAACAGCAATGAATTTGGCAATAGTCTTTATTTATCTTTGCCTACATGATTAAAACTAATCAATGAAATGGGAACAACCCTTTAAATGTACAAGAGTCAGAGAAAAGAGCTGTGGGGAGAGCCAGTAAAGCAATGAGGAGGTGTGAAGACCCAAGAAAAGGGTTTTATCCACTTTATCCCTAGCTTGCCCATGCATCACATCTTAACTTACACTCTATACACAATTCTGATAGTTGAAGTCTATCAACTCTATGTATAATCATAAATGTTGGCTGGGTAACACATGCAAAATGTATTTTTCTTTCCTTCAGGCTATTGTATAGTGCTTGTGGTAAACACTTGGCAGGTTTTACATTCAGTCTGGTACAACAGATGGGCAATAACACTGTGCTGTGAGAAGACACATCAAAACAAGTCAGAGTGAAAAATAGTGTTACTGCAGCAGTGAAATGCAATAGTAATGGGAGAAAGTGAGGATAATCTATCTATCTAAATATCTATTTAAATATCTCTCTATCCATCTAACTATCTGTATATCTCTCTGTCTATCTGTCTATCTATCTATCTGTTTATCTATCTATCTATCTATCTATCTATCTATCTATCTATCTGTATATCTATCTATCTATCATGCCGCTGGTTGCTTTTGCTTTCATCATTATGTAAATGCTATTCACTGTATTTCAGTATGAAACAACTGCTTCTGACCTCAATATCATACTCCTTTATTTCATTCCTCATGGTTATAATATCCTATTACCTTATGACCTTATTGTCGTACATTGACGCTACCGAACTTTACTATGTTTTGCTGCTTCTTTTGACTTTTCCTAGTGCTAAGAAACTGAACTTTTCTGCAACCTATTTGCGGTATGAGCCTCTCACTACCAGACGGAACTATGTTTAAACACTCAGCTGCCTGAGGGAAAATCAGTAAAACCGGAAAGTTCATGGAATGAGAAAGAATCCTTCCTGAGTATGAAGAGAACCTACAAGCCGAGTGCGTGTATGGTAATCACCAAATCCACCGTCCCTGCTGTACCAGATGGCATTACCGGGCACCAGGCTGCCAAGTTACCCTCCCTGTATCACAATGATTTG
Organism: Phyllomedusa bahiana; assembly: GCA_025379985.1. NCBI lineage: Eukaryota > Metazoa > Chordata > Amphibia > Anura > Hylidae > Phyllomedusa > Phyllomedusa bahiana. Next base: position 31,015 of record JAODAL010033255.1, on the reverse strand, counting down.
TGTCTCAGCTTAGTGTAATTAATTTTATTGTCTCTGTAGATTGCAGAACATTCTGTAATGCTGGGACAGGACTGTTCATGACTCCAAGCATGTGAATACTGTAACTTGTTGAAGCATGCAACCCCCTCACGTAGCTAGAGGTTTATGGGCCCTGATGTAAAGTTCAGCTTCCGCCTTCCTCCGGCCCCCACTACTTTTGACAAACCCAAAATCTTTATACCGTACATAAATAATGGTGCCATGTAGATATAAATAATGGTGTTGTATAATGCATACAAATAATCCCACTGTATTGTACATACATAAATTATCTTCATTTGCTATATTGACACATATGGTATACATAGGGCCTTATGTATGAAAACTGTCTAGCAGTAAGACTGTCTGTGTTGCCCATAGCAACCAATCAGAGCTCAGCTTTCATTTCATATAGTGCGCTGGAAAAATGAAAGAGGAGCTCTGATTGGTTGCTATGACCTCTGATTGGTTGCTATGGGCAACAAAGAAAGTTTTACACCTAGACAGTTTTCATACATGAGGCCCATAATGTTACTATATTCTGCAGATACAGATGATTATGCCATGTAAAAACGCCATCATAGCATACACACATGCCTTTACAGTGAGCAAACCTGGCAACTAAATGCATGAAGTTACATACATTAAAGGTCTATTCTAACCACAATAATTAACTTTAAAATTGTAGGCAAACGTAAATAAAGACTATTACCAAATACATTGCTCTTCTGATTTTGCTTCCCTTCAGAGTTAGAGCAGTTCTTGTCTCCTGCTTCTGTATACAAAATTCCCTAGGCTACCGACCATATCTCTCTTCTCTAGCAGTCCTGATTGGGTTGGGGACATCATTTGCTGCTATGTTTTATCAGCAGCACAGGAGCTTCGTTATCTTTCTTACCAACAATCTTTGACCCTTTAGAGCTCTGTAGCCTTGTGCCCTGCTGTTTGAACCTCTCCAACACTTATGTCCGTCAGGTTCAGCTAGGCTAGGAATAGCAGAGCTGATATGCCAAAGACTGCTATAGAACTACCCACATCCAGAAAAGGAAGTGGGAGCTTGAACTTGGCTGTGATGTGCAAACTCTGTAAAACAGCATGGTGAGAACACCCCTTTCAGACTGGGCTACAATCTGCACCAAAATGTGCACCAAGATTCAGGGTGACAATATGGACAATATGGGTACATAAGTGTTATGTTGATTTGAAAATCCACAGCATGTCTAGAATCTGCTGCTGAATTTTTAGGGTCATTTTACAATACATGGCTTCTTGCAGTATTTTTTCTGCACTTGAGTACTTTTCCACTAATGAGTCTTTATATATTATAAATGGTGTGGGATTCAGCTGTACAGGGTAAGTGTTAGGGTTATGTAGGGTCTCTGTTGTGGGGTCGCCCTTTTCAGGGCAATAGATCCGCAGAGGGACAGTTTAATAGGGACTTGATAGGAATAAATATTAATTTCCATCACATTAATTGATGATACAGGTCTCTCAGTTATAGCATAACTTTGGATTTATATGATGCTGGACTTCATAGACATTTATCGTGATTGGGGGTCGGTAAGTCGTTTTGATTTTTGGCTAACAATTAAAAAAATATTATTTGTAGTGACCTTTTATTCCAGTATGGCTGGAATGGGCTGAGTGGTGTTATGTGTATTTTATATGAATAAAGGTTATATCTTACAAGTAGAATTTTGGCTGTTTCAGCTATTTCATTGATCAGCATAATATGTATGTTCACACAAGTTAGATCATCTTCAAGATAGCAACGGTAATAGGACATAGACACTGGGCCACGAACTGGAAAAAAAATCACTAATTGCACCATCTTGCACTGCACTGGAGGTCTAGATAAAATTGTTCATTACAGATGTTCTGTCTAATTTACTATTGATGCTACACGTAAGTGACACATAATTCATGACACTAAATTGTTTCCTTAAAGGGGTTGTCTCACCCTACTGTTTTACTGAGTAAAAAGCCGTTTTAGATCATGCATGCTGTCTCTTCCTGGTCAGGCTTTGTGTGGTTCTATAGCAGTGATTAACATATTAACGACATATTCACAACTCTCCTAATACCAAAGACATGAGAGCAGGAGATGTTATCTATAAGTGCAGAGAGCTACAGAGCTCAAAGTAAATAAACAAAGGAGACTAGTTACTTGTTTGAGACAACACACTGTTCTCAAGCTGCCGGCAGCCCAACCTGTGGTAATGCCATTCCCTGCTCTCAGATAATACAGAGCAGAGAGAGACGGGGAGAGAAGATCGGTAACCTAGAGAAAGTTGTGTGCACTTAGAGTATATAAAATCTATATTATCTCCTCAACAGAGCCAAATATATTTGGAAAACTCTTCAATTACTGGTCCCTACATGTTTAACATTAATCCTTGTAGGGAGACAACCCCTTTAAGTAAAACCACAGGGGCAAATCCATACCATGGTGCAAATTTGTTGCACATTTGCCAGTGGGGAAAATCTCTTAACAAATACACAGCAGATCCACAACATAAATTGACATGCTGTGTGTTTCAGGCAGATTTTTTTCTGTATCATGTGGTTGAGAAGTTTTAAAATTATTTACTAAGAGTAAATCTTGTGTAGAATATCCAAAACATATATGTCACGGCTGCTCCTGCGACCCTCGCTCCGGGTCGCAGGCTCACCCGTGCCCCTGCTGCGAGCAGCGGCGCGACCCACATGATGGGTCGCCGGCACGCTTGCACTCCGTCCCTGGTGCGGCCAGCTATTTACCTATCCTCCTTCCCGACATCTCTGCTTCCTGGCACACACGTACCCGCTCCCTAGGATGCGCGCGCACCAGCTCTGATACTTTGAAAGGGCCAGCGCACCGGTGATATGTGATCACCAAACGCTGACCTTATTTAACCCTGCCCCTTCCTGCCATTTCTTGCCGGATCAATAGTGACTTGTGCCTTGAGAGAAAGTGTTGTCATAGTGTTCCTTTGCTATTCCACATACCATACCTATTTGCCTCCATCCCTCGACCATGAACCTTTGCTGCCTGTCCTGACCTTTCTGCCTGTCCCCAACTTCGAACCAGTCTAGCGATTCTGTTCTACGCCTCACCTCAGCCGCCACTGCAGGCAAGTCGCGCCAGGGGTTGCGAACTGGAGGTTTGCTTGCTGCAGCAAGTCCAAGTCACTTTGCAGCGGGTTCTGGACTCCGCTCCCTGGTGCGACTTACACCATTGCCTGCAGTGGTAAAGCGGTTCCTCTACTCCAGCCGTTACAACATATCTGCCCTATGAGCCTTCTAGCTACCAAACATACGACGCGTTTCAGAACAGCGAGTTCCGTACATGCTCATACAGGTGCAAGTGAGAGCAGAATAAGGTAGGACTGCATAAACACCGAACTACAAAGATAAAACTAACAGCCAGCAGGAGTGTATGTCCACTTAGAGGGTTACAGTATGGATTCTTGCTAAATAAGAATTTAAGTTTTTGTATAGCCATATTGGTGCTATCTTCATAGGTGTGTATATTGGTGTTATTTTTATAGGTGTGTGGATTTATATTGGTGCTACTTTGGCAGTTTTTTCTAGTGGCAATATATAGTGCGGTGTTATACCTATTAGACCTTAGACCTAGACAGTTTTCATACATGCGGCCTTAAGTTCTCATAGGGCAGATATGTCTTAGACCTACACAGTTTTCATACATGTCCCCCATTTTGGATGGCCAGCCCTCTACAGCCCTCAAATCTGCAATAGATAGAAAACTGCAGAAAGGAGCCCAAAGGAAACTTTGGTTACAGTCATGCAAGCTACATGGGCTAAAAAAATTTCGCCATTTCCCCAAATTTCCCGCAACCCCATCCCGGCAAGGAAAACCCTTGTTAAGTAGATCCTAGCATTAAGAACTTCACTGGTCCTTCTATATCAACGGGGGGGCCGTATTTTTTTTTTAAAATATCTTATTTTCTTGTACATAGGGGGGCAGAAATTATAGTATTTAAAATTCTTGTACATAGGACATATTATATAGTTTATTTTTTGTACATAGAAGCATTTATTATATTTTTTTTATAATCTTGCCCCATAGTGGACAGTATCATAGCATTTTTTTATTTTTTTTACATGGGGGGCGGGTATTATAGTAGTTATAATCCGGGGTACATACAGAAAAGGGAACAGTATCATATTATTTATATTTCCTTGTACATAGGGGCAAAATTATGGGCATTTAATTTTTGGGTACATAGGGGCAGTGTGATGGTCGTTATATTCTTATGCATAATGGTAGTTATTTTTTTCATAGCAATCAGTATTATAGGAGTTATATTTTTCGACATATAAGGCAGTATTCTAATGGTTACATTCTTGTAGGGCCAAAGGGTTAACAAAAACAGTGGGTTTTATCCTTGGCCTTTTTAAAAAACAATTTTTGAGGGAAATTTTTTTAAAATATTTTTGTTTTCAAAATTACCTGTTCAGGAGCATTGATCACACCCGGGTGTTGTACCCAAAAACGGGCGGGGAAAAACCAAATTTTGGTTGGCCCACCAAAAACCTTTCCGGGGGGCCCCGGGGAAAAAGTAAAAAAGGGCCCCTGTGAAGAGACACAAGAAAAAAACCAAAAAAATGTATTTAAAAATTCACAAAAATTTAAACCTTTTTTGGGATTCTCTTTGGGGTTTTAGTTTTTGGTTTAAAGTAGTGAGTTTTTTGAAGGTGTTTTCCCTCACAGTGCAGTTTTGGGGTGCTTTTTTTAACTGGGGCTCCAATTAAACTACCTTTATTACCGAAAGCTTCTTTCATTTTGTCTAAATTGTTGGGGGAAAGGGTTGTTTCAAAATTTAAAATTTAAATAAAATGTGTTTGGGACACACCCCCAAAAACATTTAAGAAAAAAGGGAAAGAAGCTTTCGGGAAAATAAACCCAGTAAAATTGGAGCAAATTTTAAAACTGCCCCCAAAACGGCGCTGTGAAAACACCCAAAAGGGGTTTTATTTTTTTTTGTTCCATTTAAACGGGGGTTTGGAGTCCACATCTGAGGCAGGTGTTTGGTCCTCCACTAATCACAGAAACATGGTCTTTTTTTCCCAGTCCACTCGATAAGGGGGAAAGGGCCCTCTTTTTTTAACGAAAAAGGGGTTTTCCCAAAAAGTGCCTTATCTGCTAAAAGCAAAAAGTAAACAAAGCATGCCTGAGCTGGGGAAGAGAGCGGGGTCAAAAGCACACACAATGCTTTAAAGGGATCTTTTTTGGCAAGGGGTTTTCACAATTCAAATAATCACACTACAAACTAGGGGATTCTTATAAAAAAGACAACAGCTTTCCCCCACGGGCAGCGAAAGCTCGTTAAATGTTCCCAAACATCAAAAAAGCGGGGGATTTTACTCAAATAATCACATTTCCAACTAGGGGATTCTGTATAAAAAATGAAAAACATACACCCCCGGCCACTTTTTTAGGTACACCAGGCTATTTAACGGGGGTTTAAAACCCCCTTTTGCCTTCAAACTGCCTCAATTTTTTCGTGGCAAGATTCCCACAAGGTTTTGAAACAAAATCCCAAATTTTGGTCCCCAAGGGTGGGCCCAAAGTTTGGAAAAAGAAAATATTCCCCACCCCAGGGACACCACCACCCCCAAACCCCGAACCGTTGAAACCAAGGGCATGGGGATCCATGCTTTAAAAGTTGTTAAAAGGGGCCAAAATTCTAAACCCTACCATCCAAAGCGGCAGCGGGAAATCGGAACTCCAACCCAGGGCAAACTTTTTTCCAATCTTCTACTGCCCCAATTTTAAATGAGTTTTGGGCAATTTGGAGCCTCATTTCCGTTCTTAGCTGAAAGGATTGGCACCCGGTTGGTCTTCTGCTGCGCCCCCCAAATCTCCCCTTAAAAGGTTCGCCTTTACTGTGCTTTCCCAGAGATGCCTTCTGCCTACCTTGGTTGAAAAGGGGGGGTTTATTTGGGGTCACTGTTGCCTTTCTATCACTCGAACCAGTCTGCCCATTCTCCTTTTGCCTCTGGCATCAACAAGGCATTTCCCCCACAATCCCCCTCCGGCCTGGATTTTTTTCTTTTTTGGGCCCTTTTTCTCTGAAAACCCCTTTAGAGATGGTTTTTGGCGTGAAAACCCCCAGGAGATCAGCATTTTCTAAAATTTACTCAAAAACCCACCCTTCTGGCACCACCAACCATGCCACGTTAAAACACACTCAAATCCCCTTTTCCCCCCCCCAAAACTATGCTCGGTTGAACTGCAGGAGATTGTCTTGACCTTGTCTACATGCCTAAATCCCACGGGATTTTCCCCGCCTTTGGGGATTGGGCGTTTAAAATTAATTTTAAACGGCCCATTTGAAAAGTGAACCTAAAAAAGGGCCAGTGAGTGTTTTTCTCCACACCCCCTTCATGTTTTCCCCCTCATCAGATAAGTATTGTGCCCCTGCCCCAAGCCGGGCCATTTCAGCCGGGTCACCCTGCCTGGTCTATCAATGCAACTTTTCAATTAACAAAGGGGCAGGAAAAGGCATTTTTACTCTCTTAGGGCTGCAATTTTTTTTAATCACATATTTTTTAAAAAATTTTATTAAATACCCTTTTTGGGGAGGATCCCACGTCAACATTACATCATGGCAAAACCCCTTTAAGCATTTATCCTATTCATCTAATGAATGAAAAGTTACAGTACTAATATAGTTATGCTTTAATGCCTCAAGATCCCTGCTTCCTGTCAGTGAATAGAAATTTGTGTTTTGTTTTTTTTTTTAAATTCGGGCAACTGAAAATCAAAAAAACCCCCAAGTCACCCTAATCCCTTTAAACTAGTTAGTAGAGTGATCTCTGCATGGGGGTGGGAGCAGGGTATCTCTATTTTTGGGGGGTCATAAACGCCCCATTCACAAAAAACATAGCACTAATTTTTGTTTTTTGAAAGTAGATTTACAAATTGTGAATCACTCAAATTTAGGGGCCCAGGCATCCCCTTTTGGCTTCCTATTGATACAGTGTAATATTTTGTTTCTCCATGGGTTCACTCTAGGGGAAAACTTCCTACGGAAATTTAAAGGGGTCAGCACCCCATAGATTCTTTGGGGTACATTGCCTTTTTTAAAATACGGGGGTAAAATTACTTTAGATTTTCAACAAGGAACGATTTATTTAATGGGTTTGGGCTATACAACGTTCCCCATTACATCGATCAATATGGCGGCCGTTTGGGCCCTGCCAAATACAAATTTCACCTCATCTCTTGTAGCTGTTGTTATCCTGCAAGGTCAAAATTATGATATTTAGTGCAATAGAACAAATATAAGAAGAACATATAGAAAAAAAAACATTTGCTACATCTACACTTCTTTATCCTTGGCTGTAGGTGGCACTGTTTATGTATTATCAAATCGGCTTTTTGGGTTTTTCAGAAATTTTTTTATTCCCTTTAAATTTTTGAATTTTCCCCTGAGGAATAACAAAATTAGTTGAAAAACCCCCCAGTCCCTTTCCCCTACAAACTACAAGTAAACAAATTTTCAAATTTCTTTTTTAAAAAAAAAATTTTCCCTTTAAATACTTAAAACCTTAAAATTTTGCATGTGATTACTCTAAACTTAACAAAGCCCCCAAGTAAAAAGCTGAGAAAATGAGGAGTTTTTTTTTAGGGAATTTCCCCAAATTGTTAACTTCTGAGGGTCTAGGGGGCCCCCAAGACCATTAAGGGGCCCCATCTTTGGGAGGAACCGTGCACCCAAAGCATAGCTAAATTAACATAAAAGTAATTAACAATAAGGGTGGAATTTTCTCTTTAAATTGCAAAAGTAATAATTACATTTTTGCCGATGCAAATGTTTTTCTAGGCATGGGCTGGGGACTTTTTGAATCTACATTGGGGTTAAAAAGGAAAATCAGACGGGGGGGGTTTGGGGGAGAATGCTCCTTGCTGTTAAACAGGGGAACTTACCCATACAAAAAAGAAAAATTTAAATTTGGAATTTAAAAATTTTTTAAAGGTAACACTAAGGGCCACATGTATGAAAACTGTCTAGGTCTAAAATTCACTTTGTTGCCCATAGCAACCAATCTAATTTTTCCAGAGGCACTGTATGAAATGAGAGAGGCTCTCTGATTGATTGCTATGGGCAACAAAGTGAGTTTTAGACCTAGACAGTTTTCATACATGTGGCCCTAAATGTTTCATTCACGTTGCTAGAAAATACAAAATCTAGAATAATTGTATTATGTTTTCATTAATGTTTTCATTTTTTACTATACAGGTTAGAAGACAACTTCTGGTGTTACCTGGGAAACCATCAACAAACTGAGGCATTGCTGTTGACTGATCTATAGTAATCAGCCATTCCCTAATATTCTTATTTTGCTCATCAGTGTTATATATTGTAAACCACAGTTCTACAATTTTCCTTCAGCCACATAACTATCCAAATAATGTGGTGACTACATTACCTATGTTACAAAGATAAAATAAACTTCATTTATTATTATTGTCACTGACTGGTCTCATATGATAATCCAAACCATACTTGATAACTCTCCCAGAATGTGTCATGGGGACTTTTGGAAAAAGGGGAGATCTCCTGGACTTCTGGAAGACATGGCAAATCTCATGGCATCCATCAGACTCACCTCTGCCCGTCCCTGCTATTCCCTCTGCTCCTGGGCACAAGTGCAGACAATGTTCTGGCACCAAACAACATCAGGAAGTTGCCTGTAGTCACCCCCAGAAATCGGGAAGGATGAGAGGTAGAATGTCTGGTCTGGCATAGGATCTGTACATGAGGGGGTCTTGTCTGGTGTCAATAAAACAAGGGAGTCTGCTCTGGTGTCTGAAGAAAGGGGGTTCTGGTCTGAGGGCTATACACAGGGTGATGTGGCATAGAGTCTGTGAATGAGGGGGTCTTGTCTTGGGTCAATTAAACATAGGATTCTGGTCTGAGGTCTTTATAAAGTGGAAGACTGGTTCTGTATATAGGTAGTATCTGGTTGGGGGGCCTAATGCAGAAAGACTGCTGGTCCATTTATGTATTCATGGGATTCTGGTCTGTACACAGGGTGATATGGCAAAGTGTCTGTAAATAAGGGGGTCTTGTCTGGCGTTAATACAGTAAAACAAGGGAGTCTAGTCTGGTTTCTGCATAAAAGGGGTTCTGGTCTAAGGGCTATACACAAGGTGATCTAGCATAGAGTCTGTATATGATGGGGTCTAGTCTTGGGTCAATTAATCATAGGAGTATGGTCTGGGGTCTTTATAAAGTGGGTTTTGTATATAGGTAGGATCTGGTCTGGGGGCCTAATACAGAAGACTGCTGGTCTAGTTACATATTCATGGACTTCTGATCTGTATACAGGGTAATCTGGTATAGGGTCTGTAAATGAGGGTTCTTGTCTGGAGTCAATAAAACAATGGGGTTCTGGGCTGAGGGCTGTACACATAGTGATCTGGCATAGGGTCAATATAAGGGAGATCTTATCTAGTACCTAAATAAAGAGCAGGACTAGGGATGCTATAAAGGTGTCTGTATCAAGAGAGTCCAGTCTATATCTTTATTGAGTGGGTCTAATGTGTGGCCTGTATTTGTTTAGGGGATCTGTTGTGTGTTCTTTATATATTTTGGGGTGTGCTGAGGGGCTCACATGAATGAAAGAATGAAATATAATGAACATGAGAATGACACAGAGAGTAAGGGAGTGAAAAGTAGAGAAAGTAAGATAGCGCCAAAATACGGGGGAAAACTGAGACAGAATGAGAGTGCTGTGCAGTGAAGGAAGATAAGCACAGGAAACCATGTACTATTACCAACAACAGGATAAGACAACTACAATGACTGCCATACAGGCAGGGGGCACTATATATTTTCTTGTATAGCTTAGCATAACAGTATAGAAACATTGTAATTATTTCTTCTTTATAAGCTTATTTTAAGGGTCCCCATGACGGGAACTGTGATATGGACCTGTAGTCATGAACATGCACACCTCAACTTAAAGTGACTTGTAGTGCTCATTTACTTAAGGACAATATTAAACTGGAGCCCTCCTTTAAAAAATATCCTAGAGGGAACGGAACATTAAGCCATCCTCAGGTCCATGTTATGAGGGAGTCTAGTGTAAAAGCTGTTATATTAACATGTATAGAAAGCAACATCTGTGGAGCATGGAGTTGGCCAGTACAATGAGACAACATGGCTATCTCCACATTACATAAGTAGCTTGTAATGGAAGTAAAGTATTCTGTGTTCCACATGTGAACAAGTTGTATGTATAACTTTCCTTCATTTGCAGCTGCATCTAGATCCTCTGGCATAGCAATATATCCTTACAAACTTGCAGCCAGCCATACGGTGCCTATGACATTATCTGACAGCAGTTGTTGCCCCCCACTCTGTTCACATATATGAGACACAATATAGCAACTTACCTTCTTAGGCTCCATCTCACAGATTTCCTGCCAGGAAATCCAAGAGTTACGTCCAAAAACGACTGCAGCCAATACAGCAAGTCGAGTCGTGTAGATCAGTGCTGTGTGATCAGCTTGGCTTCCTCAATAATTCTCTTGCAGTGGCACGGCATGGCGAGGGTGTATAAGAAGTCTGAGACTGCCTCATGTTACGTCATCATTACCAAATACAGCATATAGAAAGATCAGTCCCTGTAGCATCAATTCTGTGCATGGACAGTATGATCGGAATATATAAAGCAGGAACAATTGCTATTAATAGTAGTATCAGATAAGGGAAACCTTGAGATCCTGAGGTGCCCAGATGAAATATTCTAATGGCCCATCCTCTGGCTATACAGAATAGGCACATGGACCCCTTTAATTACAGTAAATAAAATTGCTTTTATCTTTATTGACAAAGCCTAAAAAAGTTATTTGTAGAAAACAGGTGATAAGCTAATAATATAGCCAAAGGCATGATGAATCAATGGCAAAATAAAGCACTTAATTGTCCATATACAAAACAATTCTCCCCCCCCCCCCCCCCCCCCCCCCCCAGCCCAAACAAAAATTTTCTTCACACTTTTTGCTTGATATCAGGGTTGGGGGCTGGAGACCTGGGGCCCACCGGGGAGTTTTTTTTAGGGGCTCCTTTGCTTCCTGTCTCCACACCTGTACAGTGCCCCAAACCTATCTCGCTTAAAACTTAAACAAACCGATGTGATAACATCATCAAATAACTTAATCAATGGAGCCCGGGTTTCTATCCCCCCACCCCAATTGCAGCAGAAACCGGGGTGAAAAAAAGGTCTAAGATATATGCCCCTCCCGGACCCTGAATGAAAATTTAAAATTAACTAAAAAAATATCAAAACTATAAACAAAGTATGAATAAACCACTAATAATGGTCAACATTTCCCAAAAATAACACCACAGATAAAACCAGAACCCCCTAGGCGAAAAACCAATAATTAAGCCCAATGAGCCACATCATGACCACATATCACCACCCAAGTACTGAAAAACCCCCTCCACACCATGACCTCATATCACCACTTTTAGGACGAAATATTAACATCACACTACACCACATACACCACCACAAGTAACTAAAATACCCCACACTATTACGAATATAAACCATTACACTTTGCACACATATAAGTTCATACATTTAATACCACACGGGACGTTTTTTTCCGATGATTGTTCACGTTCCCTTTTCTTCTCCATCCGGTCCACCCCACCAGCTAATTTCCCCCACCAACACAAGCCCGCAGATTTGTACTCAAATATCTTAGAATCCTCACTTTTTTAGCAACTCCTTACTTATAGGTAATAATCCCCCACAGAGGGAGGTATATAGGTCCCCTAGATAGGAAAACTATAAAGGTCTCCAAATTAGGAAGGCATGATAGGGCCCCTCATTTTAAAAGGGAAAATAAGGGCCCCATCAATTTGGCAGATATATAGATATTCCCCCATTAACAGATAAAATAGATATACCCAGGGAGGTAAAAAAAATACGGCCCCCCCCAGGGGAGGGATATAGATATAGGCCCCCACCACAGGTAATTTGATATTTCCCCCCAAGCAGGTATACATATATAGGTCCCCTCAAGCAGGCAGGTATATAGATATAGGTCCCCACAAGCAGGTATATAAATATAGATCCTATCAGGCAGGCAGGTATATAGATATATTTCCCCTCAGTCAGACAGGCTATGATAATGCCCCCCCCCGGCGGTAAAATAGATATATGTTCCCCAGGGAGGATTAGATATAGGTCCCCCTCAGTAGACGGTAATAATATATTCCCCTAGGCAGGTATATAGATATAGGGCCCCTCAGGGAAGGGGGATTATATTGATATAGTCCCCTCAGTCCCAGTATATAGATATAGTCCCCCCCGGCAGGTATTAGATATAGGTCCCCCCCGACAAGCAGGAATAGATAAGGTCCCCATAGGGAGGGAAAAAAAGCTAAAGGGCCCCTCAGTCAGGCAGGGTTTAGATTAGTCCCCTTAGGGGAGACAGGGTTTTAAAAATAAAATGTCCCCTCAGGGAGGGAAAATAATATAGGTCCCCACAGGCAGGTATATAGATATAGGCCGCTTCAGGCAGGTAACTACCATTAAAATTAATAACACTAATACTCACCTTACCTCCTTCCTCGGCTGAGCGCATTACTCTTCTGCTCGACACTCTCAGCATGACATCATCAGGTCGCTCCTCTGGCAGCTCCTCGGCCCCAACCCATGACGTTGTCTTTCGAGAAGGCACCGTGATGTGGTAACTACATCGCGTCGCTGCCCAGCTTAGTATTACGGAGTCGCAGCGGGCCCTGCTGTGTCGGAACCAGGGGAAAAACCAAAGGGCCACTGATCCTCTGGGGGGCCATCTACACTGTTTTTTTTTAAAATGATTGTGTTTCTATCGGTACAAAAATGAAAAAAAAAAAGTTCAGAAGATGTAAAAATCATGAAATGCTATCAACAATACCAGACACATGCTTCATTAGTCTATATTTAATTAAAATAAACTCCTATGTGTTATCTGTACCAAAGGAGATTAATCATCTGCATTCCTGTGCAGTGGTCGGGGTACCTGTTGTTGGTGAGCCTCCTAATCTGAGGGTACTTCATGATCCCGATAATGTAGTCCAGCTATCATTGCCTTTTCTTCTTCATCTGGTCCAGACCACCATGATGACTTTCCCCGGCCACGACCTTTCTCTGCCAAATTTACAACACAAACACTCCTCACTTTTCTATTAACTTTCTACCTGTGCCCCCCCGCTATGTACAGACTACCCATCCATAGTGCCCCAAATGGTAATAATCTAAAAACAAAATTTGGTCTGCACATCCAAAATGAGTATAGTTATGTTTGGGGTGACACAAAAAGCAAACGGAAAACAAATACAATATCAGCAGCACTCTACAAGCACTAAAAAAACAGTCAAAGGGAACATAGGAATTATTGGAAAAGCATTTCTGCTACTTTTAAATACATGAAATTTTGAGGTTCTTAGTGTACATTTTTGATCAAAACTGTAAAGGCCCATCTCTCAAGGCAAGGAAACCTCAATACAGATGGAAACCTACTCTAATATGTTGCCTCACTTGGTGCCTGTTCAGACCTCCACATTTCAGGAAAATAAACTGGCCTTTACAGTGTTGATCAAAAATGTACACTACAAGCCTCAAAATTGTATGTATTTAAAAGTAGTAGAAATGCTTTTCCAATCAGTATCTCTGTTCCATTTGACTGTTTTTTAGTGCTTGTAGAGTGCTGCTAATATTGTATTGTGTTTGTGTTCCAAATGGTAATAATGACCCCCTTGGTGCCCTGGTAGTAGGGTAGGTAGGGCCCATGGTAGCTAGGTATATAGGCCCCTTCAATAAGTAGGTAGGTATATGGTCTCCAGTAGGTAGGTAGTTATATAGGGAACCTATTTTAATAGGTATATAAAGCCAAAACCCTAGGTAGATATATAGGGGCCCCCCAGTTAAGGGATAAAGGACCTTTTCCCCTACATAGGTATATCGACCCCCCTGTAGGTATTAAAAAAAAACAATAGGTAAGCTGGAATCTAGGGCCACCTAGTAGGTAGGCATATAGAGTTTCCCCAGTAGGTTGGTATATAAGGCCCCCCAGTAAGTAAGTAGTTATATATGCCCCACAGTAGTTATGTAGGCATAAAGGCCTTTATAGTAGGTTGGTAGTTAAAAAGAGCCCTCTTAGTAGGAAGGTAGATATAAACACATACAACTGAGATAACCATAGGCCTGTTCTTTCTACCAATCCAATGAAACAAGGGGGCGATAGCGCTGGCTAGTATGGGCAGGCCCCATATGTCAGTACCAGCTGTATTGCCTAAAGGCAGCCTGAGTACACACCTAGTACTATTTGGACTGTGTTTGCTCTATTTCCCATTAGTATATGATTTTTGTTCATGGCACAAAAGTGGGTTAGACCTTTTGTGTCCCACAGGAAAGCATGTATGCCTGACACATTACATATAGTTCAAATAAGACTAGGTTTGTTCTATTGATCTCTATGGATCAGCTGAGGCTCCCTTCATCCACACTTTCCCCATATGTCTTTTTTCAACTGTACTATGTAACCATATATGACATCATCATATCCGTTGGGAAACCTTTTTTCACCTTATCCCAGCGGATACCTCTGACGTAGACGATAACGAAGGGTGAACCCAACATAAGAAAAACTCTTCCACCATGTTTCATAACCTTTCGGATGCAGCATAGTTTCATCTTTTGCCACACTGCAGTCAGCGAGCCATAGCTAACATAACTGCTGTCTTAGGCATGTTTTGTGTGGTGTATTGTTTTGTTTGTGCTTAAAAAGTTGTGCATAATTAAAATAAATTTTTAAGTCCAATTTGAAAAACAAAAACTTCTTTTTTTTCCAAGTTTATTTTTTTCCCATTATTCTATTTTTTCCCCACAAGGAGACTTAATTTTACATTTTATTTTTTATCATTTATTTCTCCTCAATGCACGGGCAGTTGTAAGGCATACAACCATTATGTTTCAACAGAGATTAGCTCAGAACAGCCCTGTTAGACTCAGAGCTGCCCTGTCAGTCTGAAGTGCAGTCGAGATTGCAAAACAGGTGTGCCCCTACTATTGCAGCACTGTAAAAGTTTGTGCAGGGTAGAGAGGACCAGTCACATCATTCTAGAGCCAACATGACTTATTGGTGGCCAGCAATGAAAAGTTGATTGCTATATATTTAGCCTCATTGCTCAATATCTAGGGGGAGCAAAGACATAAAAAGAATTGACTTAGGGTTACAAAGTCAGATGAGCTTTGAGCATTGGGAAAATTTCAATGACGATAGTGTGTTTTGTCATAAGAAATAGCTTCCTCTTGCTCATCTCTCTCTTCCTGAGACGTCCCCAGCCCACATGCAGAATTGAAAACCTCATTGTGTTGCAGCAGAGCCCCAGGTTTCCTCATTACCATAACCATTTCAGTTTTTAGTGAAATTAAACAGCAGCTGCAGAAAAGACTTATTTTACATAGATACAGAGCCGGATAGACCTCCTAAATACCAAAGGATCCTCCAAGAGACCAAGGCTCTGAAACAATAGTGGGCACTAAAGGTCCAGAAGAAAACAACCACAGTTCAAGCTGACATTGGAGCCAGTTACTTGCTTATGCAGTCTTATGGGAAGCTTTATCAAAAAAATGCTCTCCTATGAGTTATATTTAACAACAGCTATATTAACCGAAATGCAAGATCAAAACTACTCTATTACTGCTTCTTATGTAAATGAATATAACAACTATGATATAGATATAGTATATCTTCTATAATGCTGTCTCCTATATACAAGAATGTAAATACTAAATTACTGCATCCAATGTACTTTATGAGTATATAACTACTATAATACTGCCCTCAATGTACAAGATTAAAACCACTATAATACTGCCTCCTATGTACCAGAATCTAACTACTATAATACTGTTCTTATATACAAGAATATAACTACTATAATACTGTTCTTATATACAAGAATATAACTACTATAATACTGCCCCTATGTACAAGAATATAACTACTATAAAACTGTCCCCTATGTACAAGAATATAACTACCATAATACTGCCTCCTATGTACAAGAATATAACTACTATAATACTGCCCCCAATGTACAAGAATAAAACTACTATAACACTGCCTCCTATGTACAAGAATATAACTACTATAATACTGCCTCCTATTTACAAGAATATAACTACTATAATACTGCTCCCAATGTACAAGAATAAAACTACTATAATACTGCCTCTGTGTAGAAGAATGTAACTAGTGTAATACTTCCTCCTATGTACAAGAATGTAACTACTATAATACTGCCCTCTATGTACAAGAATATAACTACTAGAATATTGCCTTCTATGCACAAGATTATAACTACTATAATACTGTCCCCTATGTACAAGAATATAACTGCTATAATACTGCCCTCTATGTACAAGAATATAACTACTATAATACTGCCTCCTATTTACAAGAATATAACTACTATAATACTGCTCCCAATGTACAAGAATAAAACTACTATAATACTGCCTCTGTGTAGAAGAATGTAACTAGTGTAATACTTCCTCCTATGTACAAGAATGTAACTACTATAATACTGCCCTCTATGTACAAGAATATAACTACTAGAATATTGCCTTCTATGCACAAGATTATAACTACTATAATACTGTCCCCTATGTACAAGAATATAACTGCTATAATACTGCCCTCTATGTACAAGAATATAACTACTATAATACTGCCTCCTATGTACAAGAATATAACTGCTAATATTTTCTCTATGTGGTTTTGCAGGTAAGACCCAAAATTGCACTAGCAGATACAACCCATGTGTGATTTTTTTTCCGCCATTGCTATGATGTCACTGAGGCTTTCCAAAGCTGAGTTCACAATGTGCTTTTCATGCTTAGGCTATGGCCACACGGCAAGTATAAAATGCCAGTCGGATCCTGTTTAAGAATCTGGACGGTATATAATCATCTTTTCATGGTTTTGGGTGACGGTTCTGCCCGCGGTTTGCGGATTCGCACGTCCACCATAACCATTGAATAGCACACCTCCCACCCGAAAACCGGGCAGAAGATTGTGTATGTACCGAGTTTTTCAGAATGCTGGCGGTGTGGAAATCCGTGCAGTATAGACTATTGGGCAGATTTTCTTTTGACATCTACAGGGGTGGTTGACAGACCATTTTCAGACGGTTTTCAAATCTGAAAACTGTCTTAAAAACCGACTGAAAACCCTTGCTGTGTGGACGTACCTTTATTTTGCAGCCGTTTTTGTCAGCCAAAGTCAGAAGAGGTATGAGCCTTTTCTTTACAGTTTTTTTTTCTGTAGATTTCAATACTGGTTTTGGCTTTAAAATACTGATGCATAAATACGTGTCTGAAATACCATGTGAACCCAGCCTCCGGTTGAGGGCAGATGATGCACCCGGCCACATGCAGCCGAAACTACGCCCGCACAAGAACCTACAAACTTATGAAGGCATTAGCAGCCACATGGGGGTCTATTTCTCACCTGCATCATGGCTGTGATAAAACTGTGCTGTGTGTTCCCATCCTAAGGCTGGGGCTACAGCCAAAGATTGCCTGCATCTGCATTGCAGCTAATGAATGTGGTCATGGTACAACCCGTAAGTTGCTATGACTGAGGTCAGGTTGTTATCATACATTCAGTTGATTTTATGCATCACAGCCATAGAATTTGGAGAAACCTTGACCTAAAATCCATATTGGAAAGATTTGGAGCAACCATCAGACTACAGAATGTTTTAATCCTTACATCAGGTATCCGGCTGTTTCAAGAAATTTGTAATATGAACTAACAGCCCGTAGAAAAAAATTGTGATGTATCTTAAAATAAGCTATTCCTTTTCCTCTGCTTAGAAATTTTTGTCACGCTTTTCTAACCAATGTCGACATTATCAAGCAGGGGTGTCATGTCTTGATCTTGCAGTACATCCAATCTGCCCCCAAGAAGAACAACTCTATCATGTATGGGTCTACGTGATCTGCAGTAATGGAATTATACCCAAGTCATGAATAAATGGGCCCAGGGAATGCCACGAAAACATTCTCCCAATCATAACGCTGCCAACACCAGCTTCTGTTCTTCCAGCAATGGTTGCAGGGAGTTTGTTCTCTGCTGCTTCTCACCTGACACACCAATGTCAATCTGTTTGATGAAGAAGAAAACATGACTCATCGGAGAAGTCAGAGAAGTCAACTCTTTGCCAGCCAGCGGAGGTCCAATTCTGATTCTGCTGATGCAACTTTGTTAGCAGATGTTCAGTGACCAACCCTCTGTTTCAGAACCCCATGTGCTGTAGGGTTCAGTTAACAGTTGTTTTTAGACATTATGTAGATTCATTTTTGGTGGTTCGAACTGTTATACTGTTAGAGTGTTCGGTCCCTGTCCCTTGCATACCTTCGCTAGCATGATGTTTCCCCTTTGACATCCAATCGGAGCGATGAGTGTCAGCTGCAGTTTCACGTTGCTTTTCCACAGTGGTGCCATTTGTCCACTTATGATACACTTTTACCATAGCAGCATGAAAACAGCTCAAATACTGAGCAGTTTCAGAAATACTACCACCCTGTTCCAAAAGCCAATAATCATCCTTTTTACAACCCTGATAAATCGCCCATTTTACGCAAACAGCTTATCACACACCTTATATACCCTCCAAGCTAGCTCATGACCCATGGATTTCTTCATGAGTTATGTGCTGCTGATGTCAAAAGTAGGTAGTCATCAAACCTTGTGAGACAAGACAACTCGTTGGTACAATAAGTACTATGTACATAAATATTGGATGAACTGATTATAACCCCGTTTTCCTTGATGGGAGCAGCAAAGTAAATTATACTCTTTGACAGTGAGCACATATATTGAATGCGAGCAGACAAATGCTATTTAGTTTTTCAATATCAAGGAAAAGCCAAAAAACAGTGCGTAGTCATAATAATTGTGACTCAGACGTTGTCAATAGTACTATGTATCCCATATGGATGAACTGTTATGCCTTGTTTTCCATGATGAATGCAACAAATAAGGGTTAAATCAGCTCATCCTTCACCCTGAAGTAAGAGTCCTCTTGAAAGCGGCACAGTAAAGGAAACCAACCCTTAGACTTCGGATAGCAGGAAAAGCAGATGTACCCAGCCAGGCCGTGGACTACGGGTAGAGCCAAGGCAGGCGAACACCGCCTAGGCGCCATACCTCAGCCTATCCCCTAAGGGCCGCCGTCAGGGCCCCGACCCGCTCGCTCGGCTCCAGGCCCGCTGCCAGTGGGCCTGAAGCGCCGGTCAGGTCTCCCTGTGCGACCGCTTCTCGCGGTCAAGCAGAGAGCAAGCGCTATCGCCTATCCCTGCCCCGCCAGACATTTTCTGGGCCGCTCCCCGGAGGCGAGATCGCTGCGGAGATCCTCACGGTGAGCCCTGAACGGGCACCGAAAACAAGCGGTGTGGCCCTCACAGCCGGGTCCTCATGTGCGAGGACACCGCCGCGCGCCCCGTGCGCACTCAAGGCCGGATCAGCGTCGCCTAGACAAGTAGATGCCTCATCGCAGCACAATCGCAGCCTTCTCCTCGGCCACAGCGCGTCACAGGCCGTGCTCTCCAGGACTGGCCGGAGAGCGCGCGGTAAGAGGACAGAAGAAGGAGCGCGAGCCCGGAATTCTGGGTAACAAGAAATCTAATGTTTTTGTTATTCTTAAAAGATAGAGCCTGCCTGAGAGGCCCCCCAATATTCTGCCTGTGAACCCCCATACGCTTGCCTGTGCGCCCCTGCCCTATATCCCGCCTGCTTGGGGGGCCTCCTATACATGCCTGCCTGCGGCCCCCATAAGATGCCTGCCTGCGGCCTCCCTATAATGCCCCTGCCTGCGCCCCCTAAATGCCTGGCCCTGCGGCCCCGCTATACATGCGCTGCCTGCGGCCTCCATTAATGCCTGCCTGCGGCCCCCTAATAATGCCTGCCTGCGGGCCCCCATACATGCCTGCCTCGCGGCCACCTAAAAATGAGCCTGCCTGTGAGCCCCCTATATTTCGCCTGTGGCCCCCACAACGCCTGCCTGCGGCCCCCCTATATCCTGCACTTCGGCCTCCCTAGATTCTGCTGTGGCCCCCCAATATCCCTGCCTGTGGCCCCCAATAAATCCTGCCTGTGGCCCCTATAATGCATGCCTGCGGCCCCCTATAAACCTGCTGGGCCCCAAGACGCCTGCCTGTGGCCCCCTATATCCTGCCCTGTGGCCCCCCCTCATACATGCCTAGCCTGCGGCCGCCTATAAATACCTGCCTGCGGCCCCACTATAATCCCATGCCTGGTGCCCCCAATATGCCTGCCACTGGTGCCCTCACCCCATAAGCCTGCCTGAGAAGACCCCCATACTCCTGTCTGTGGTCCCCATACACCCTGCCTGAATATGCCGCCATCACCGAGACCTGCATGTGGCCCCCTATAATGCCTGCCTGCTGAGCCCCGTCACGAGCCTGCCTGGGCCCCATGTACCGAGTCTGCCTGTGGCCCACTATATCAGCCTGCCTGTGGCACCCCATCACCTCCTTTCCTGGTGCCCCCATCACCGCCCCCCGCCTGCAGGCCCCCAACGCCTGCCTATGGGCCCCCTTAAAGCCTACAAACCGCCTGCCTGTGGCCCCCATACCCTGCCTACAATCCCCCATACGTCATCTGCCTGAGTCACCATACGCCTCCTGTGGCCCCATAAACGCCTGCCTGAGCTCCCTGTATCTCGGCTGCCTTGGCCCCTATATGCCTGCCTGTGGCCCCCATATCCTGCCTGGTAGCCCCCCATACCCACGCCTGCCTGAGCCCCCAAACGCCCGCCGTGCCCCCATACCACCTGCCTAAGCCCCCATGACGCCTGCTGAGGTCCCATACCCCTGCCTGTTGGCCCCATACGTCACGCCTGTGCCCCAATCAATGACGCCTGCCTGTGGCCCCTATAACCGCCTGCCTCAGTGGCCCCATACGCCCTGCCTGTCGGCCCCATAGACACCTACTACCACACCGCCTGCCTGAGACGCCCCCATAACAGGATTTAACCCACCAAAATTCGCCTGCCATGTATCCCCCATACCCTGCCTGAACCCCTAGTCTATATATTTGCCCGAGCCCTAGCTACAATACCGCCTGAGTGCCCCTAATATTTACATATACTACCTGTCTAAGGGAACAACTATCTATCACCTGCCCTGCACTGAGCAGGAGCATATCTATATACCCTGTCTGACTATTGGGACTTCATACTACCATATAAAATTTAAAGAGTTACTGAAATGTGTCGGAAGGAATCTAAGATATTTAGTGTCCAAATCCCTCAGGGACGAGTCTTGCCCGGGAGACAATTCTGGCAATAAGGTTGTGAAACCGGATGGAGACGAACAGGGAAAAGTGAAACGACAGCTGATCAGAAAAGACGTCTTCCGGTGAGTCAACTAAATTGAACTGCAGTGTAATCACTTATAATTACGCCAGAGCAATCTACATACAACCAGTATCTCACCACTACTAGGTCCCACTGTAAGGCGAGTGTATATGTCTTCAGAAAGCCTGTGTACAGTGTGCTGATAAGTCACCTGGGGGGGTTGCGTTCGGCTCCAGGGTCTGGTGGCAGAATAATTTCGAGCCTTAAGTAGTAATAGTTCTTTGGTCTATGCGTGTTTTTTGTATGAGTGTTTTTAGAGGTAACAATCATGTCAGTCTGGTAGGCTTTGCTCCATGTCATCGCGGTAGGATCTATTTAAGTGGACTGTTATATATAAGGGGTATTACACATGTCATAACAGAGCGGGACAGCGATTTTGCGACAATATGCAAATTTGTCAGGCTAGATTTCTTCATTGTGTCAGTGCACTGACTGTAGGAACTAGACCGGGAGCTATGTGGAATGATGCAGAAAAATTTAGTGCGACAGCACACCTACGGCGCAGGGGTGAAGGACATTAGGTGCGTTTGTGGGGGGGGGGGCGCGTATATTTTTTTGAAGCGACCAAGCGGGCAGGCGAGTCGGGGGCCGCCATTGGCTGTACTTTCCTTTCCTCCCCCTAACCTCTGCCTAGGGCACCAAAATGCCTTGTCCCGGCCCTGGTACCAGCCATCGGACAAGAGGTGAAGCCAGCAGGAGTAGATGGTAACATTTCAAGTGTATTGATCCATTACAAATTCACAAAAATGTAACAGAGAGAGACCTCAATCAGAATCCATTTGCATTCGGCTGAGAGAGCCCAGCCTACACATTTCGGGTCATGTGACCCTTACTCATGGCATGTTTTCCTTGATGCGGCGCCAGCAAACGTAAATTCGCCACAATGCTTTGTGTGGCACCCTATATTAAGCTGTGGCCGAGGAAGTGCATAATAGGATTTAAACTCAAAGAGAACGTCAAAAGTAGTAGTCATAACTATGCTGTACACTCAACTGTGTACTAGCACTGTATAAAATGGACTGAACTATTAATCTCTGTTATTCCTATGATGGGCACACAGCAAGTCAATCATATTTATCTTTATATGGCACATATATTGGATGTGCAGAGGAAATACATTAGTTTTAAACATCAAAATGATTAAATGATATATAATTTTTGCGTGAAATAATTCTCAATAGACAAACCTATAATAGTTAAATCTGTGATCCCATTGGTTGGTCTAATTCAATGATTTACAGCCTTATCAGAGAACTTATTAGAGATGGCTGCACTATCACTACTTAGGACAGCCCCCTAGGACCACTCTCACAGGCGACCAGAGCGGGAGCAGCTAATATTAATTACATTACCATTACACACAAGTATTTTCCTACAAAACTATATATCAGTCCGCTTGACTCTTCCTCCTTTGTAATATGTTGCCTGTGGATAGAGCAGCATGTAACAACATGTACCATAATAAGTTCATTTAAAATAAATCCAGCTATAAAATTTGAAGCTAGATTCTGCATTTTCCTTTGACTAGAGTTACAGTACATCAAGAGTGGAGGGCAGGGCGGCGCACTTTTTTTCAATATTGCCTCGTACAGATATAAAATAAAATTGTGATATGATGTATCCACGACAGTCAGGTCCAGTTTCTCTAGTGCATGACATTCTACCATATTGCGCTTTTCATGATTGTGATAGTGTGCACAGGGCGTCATTTGTATGGTAGAAAAGAAGATAAGATTGGGTTATTGTTGCATGAAATGGGCACACAGTCAGATGGCAAATGTTCTAGGAATATGTGAGGACAAGGAGAATGAAGTGAAAGTATGTGTCGTCAAGTACACAACTTTCCAATCCATGATAAAAAGTCTCTTATCACCATTCAAATAGACTTTCAACAATGTTGCCAAAGCGGGACAACAAAAGACTCTATTCCCAAATACATATGCTTCAGTTTTGATTGTGCACAACCTCCCAAATGTACCGCAACGCAACACTATATCTCCTTTCGCAGCACAAAACGCCCTAGATGACCACATAACCACCCACACCAAGCCGCGCGACCCCACCCTCCTCTTACTCTTCACAAGGCAGCTCGCAGTGGCCGGCGGATAGTACCTCAACTACAGAATCGTAGCAAACAAACTTAACGAATAATGCTTACCATCTCCCGCTCTATCTTTGTTTCAGTGCCTTGAGAATCATCAGATCCCTCCGCTCGATAGATCTCGAGTTCTAAACACCCCAGGTGTGCGAACGTCTCACTATGTCTTCTGATGCTGCCAAGTTATTTCGGATCTATTGACACGTAGACTAAGCAAGCTCTTAAGTGAGAGCACCCTTCCTCTTAAATTAAACTTCTCTAGCATCGCTGTATTTAGCATATAAGAAAAATGCCAAACCACATCCAAAGCAAAACAATAGTACGCGTCGTACTACAAAGGAGCTGATTTAACACCTTGTGACTGCGCATCCGCTTATACCCTGCGCGCAAGCGTTTCAGAGCACTACTCAGCTAATGTTCACGCTATCGGCTTAATTGCGCACGAGGTATTATTCGCACAGCTGCAATAAGTACGCCGCGTCGTAACAGGGCACGTCGGAGGCGTGGAAGCGGGCGGGATCGGCAGCCCACGGCCCATAGACCTGCATTTGTTCTCGGCGGTATACGCCGTGAATACAAGTAACAGTCACTTCTCACCACCGCCCGCCCGCTACTGTGCGACCGCACGGGAGAGGAACGTAATTCCAATATTCAATCTATGATAGCAACTGTGCATTACCATAAAATAACATGCGGGACTATCTTTCAGCCTGCTAAATTCCGCAGATATGCACGTATGATACTCCGATTAAGGCTAAATATACCATCCCAGAATACTGCCGTGCTGAAACATAGGCCTAAGGGTCATACATTTAACATTTATAAGGGCTGCAAACAGTCTAGAGTCTGGCGTCTCATTAGCAGCCCAAAAACGGAGTGCAGAGCTATATTTATACATCGCCAATCTAAGGAGCCGGCGCAAACTGAGCAATCCAAAATTATATGCACTATGAGGAGCCTGCGGCGTTTTGTAATGCACCTAAGATGTGGGGATGTTCTGGAGGCGTGTTGCACCACAACCATAGTATTCTACACATTTATGACTTGACGACGGCAAAACCGGGCGGATTACTGCTGGAACAGGCAGACCAATTTCAAATGGTTCTTACCTCGAGACCAGACTTGGCACGTTCATTAAGCGACGCTAGAAACTATATCAAATCCTAATGACCTCAGCCAGACACACAGGTTCATCAATTCTGAGCACACTCTACCACTACTACAATGTACATAGCAACAATTGATTGCACCGTCTTCAGCGACAAAAAACCACACGCACGCACCTAAAGTTCCTCTGCACTCGACAGCATAATCGTCCTAGTGCAATCGCGCACAATCCACAACTTTATCAATGCGAGATGGAATCAAATTACTAAGATGGCGGGCAATATAAAACAGGTGTGATAATTATAAATTAAGTATATGTGTTTATGTTTTTGTTCTTTATAAGGAAACTATCCTAAACACTTTACATATTGAATGTTTAAATGTTATGGTTCACTTTATGTCAGTTGTATCATCATAAATGGATGTGCTGATTTAATAAAAATATAAATCATTTTTATAGTTGAGCCCTGTCGGGTAGCGAGTCTTTAGCGTTATTATCCAAAAGGCTTCCCTATTTAAAAGTTTATATTTCCAATCACTTCCTCTTTGTGGTTTAGATACTTTCTCTACAGCAAAAAACATAAAAGTGTCAATATTTCTGTCATTTATATCTATGAAATGTTTTGCTATTTTTATTTTTTATATCAGTAAGGTGTTCCGCTATACAGGTTCTTGTTGTGCAGCCAATGTATGTAAGATCACATGTTGTACATCGTATGGCATATACGACATGAGTCGTATTGCAGCTTATAAAATCATTAAAGGGGTTGTCTCACTACATCAATTCATCTTACCTCAGTGCTGTTTTCTTGGTTTCATTTTGAGTTGAGTTGCGTGTTTACTGGCTTCTACTAGGCTGCAGTAGAAGCCAGGTCTGTAGCTATAGCAACCAGTGCTGGCATCCTATCAGAAGAGAGTAAACAGGTCTGTAGCTATAGCGACCTGAGAAGCTGATGCAGTCCATACAAGAAGGGATATCTAGGAATAGGTAGGACACTGTTAATGGACACATATTACAAAGTAACTTGTTTTTGCAAGATCTTTAACATAAAAAGCAATCCTTGTAGTGAGACAAGCCCTTTAATGTTGTATGGTTTTGTATGTATAGGGAATTTTTTTGCACTAGATATGGCATATTGGCACATATTACCTCTTGGACCTCTGCATTGGTAAAATCCTTTTTGAAAAAGTCAGGTTTTTTGTCTATCTGTGCTGGAAAAAACACTGGGGGATATGATATCTCCTAGAGTACGGCTGTGTTTTGGAACTACTTTGACACCTTTGTTCATAATTTCTCCCAGGATCCCATCCTGTTCAAGTAGAGGGAGTTGTTTATAAATAATCGTTTTTGGAAATTCAAGAACAAATACTTCGGCACCACACTTTCAGTAAATGGAGCATATAGTCCTTCTAGCAATATATGCCTTCAAGCGGTATGGCGGTACAATCACACGCAATTAACTCTTAGGTGGTGCTCAGTGAGGTAAAAGAAAAAGCATCACAATGTATAGAGTTAAAGAGAAGAATCTTCACGGCACTCACCATGGTTGCGATTTAAAACTACATTTTATTCGGCAACCTGTCACAAATGGGGCATTTGGGAATACAGAACATGCCCAAAGTCGACAGAAAGGCAGCAGCTGTTTTGCATGTAAACACGCTTCCTCTAGGCCTAAAGGGGAACTACGTCATCACGTTCATTTATGCTCCCTCTGTCTGTCAATCATTAAAACCAAACCATGTTTAATCTTATCAAGTTGCCGGATAGCCAAATAGAATGGAGTTTTAAATCGCAACCATGGTGAGTGCCGTGAAGATTATTCTCTTTGTTTAACTCTAAATAATCGTTTTTATATTTTGGAAATCTCTGCTGTACCATTTTAAATATGTAAAATAAAGACCAAGAAGATTTTAATTTAAAGAGGGCCTCTCACTTAGAGCTTGCTTAAGCTCCCACGTTTAAATAGTAACCTCACTCTTTGCTCTGTTCCTTATCTTGAAAAACTGGAGCTCATTTACATTACTTACTGAGAAGCATTAACCCTTTAGAGCATTTTAGTCTAAATCTCCTGCACTTATGTCACTTTCAGGATCAGTTAGGATTAGCAGTACTGATATGTCAATCACTGCTGTAGAACCACCCACAGCCAGACAAGGAGGTGTGAGCCTGAAGCTGCTTGTGGCTCTGTAAACAGCATAGTGAGAAAACTCATTTAATCAGAAACCAGGATCCATAGATATTGGATAAACATGTGCTACAATTGTAATGCCCTGTGCAATACAGTGGCCCAATGAAACCTTATTGACCACAGATTCACAATACTTTTTAGAATTATAATTGGATACATCAAGTTTTGATTATTTTAGTTTTCAACAGAGAAAAATGAACTTTCTATGCACCTGAGGAGCTTAAATGGGTTCTTTTCATTAGTTATAGTGCGCACAACTGTATTATATTAAATGTTGTAATTCATACTTATTAAAAATTATTTACTTGTCCTTCAGTGCAGAACCAGGCAAAGAGCCCTGTCCTCCCTTCCCCCGTACCTTCTGCAAACCATGTGAGGTTTATAGATCACATGGCTGAACGTTTTGTCATCACTCAGTGGGTGTGCTTTGAAGCCAGGCTCAGCTCAGAAGCCTGTGGATTGCAAGTGAATAGAAGTAAGTACATTACAGTAATTACTAACAGTCATAGGAGCAGAGGACAGCAGTTCAGAGCTGGGGGGTTGTGTACTCCTCATTAATATGTGACTACAGCTTTGTACAGTTTACACAGTGATTCATGAGCCCTACCTATCATCATTATCATGACAGCAAGTACAGAGCTGGGAGAGATTACACATCTTTGTCAGCACATAGACCCTAGCAGTGATAACTGTGGAGGGAAGTCCTAGATTGTAATGCAGTCTAGGATGTGTAGGAAAGAGATACTGAAGAAATACTGACCCTCCCACAAGCAGGACATTTCACTGCAAAACTTGGATCTTATGATACATGATTAAGGAGACAAAAGAAAAGAAACACATGAAGGTGGTGGAATATCTTTACTTTTCAATGTAAATGCCATTTATAGTGTTCTATGAAATCTCTAAACTCCTGGTTAACCCCTTTAACACATTTCAACTTGCAGAAACAATGCTGACAATATATGATGCGATAGGTTCATGTAGGAAAAGATATTATTGAGAATTAAATCAGTGATCAAGTACACAGCATGATTCTGAAAAGAAGGGCTGAGGTCAAAGACAAGGCACAAAGCAAAAAATAATAAAAGGTACAGTGGTCATCCAAAGCAACCTATCTATACGCTATTACCCAGCAGTCGTTACAGTTGGTTTTATAAAAGTTATCGGAGTAGAAAGTTTTCGGAGTAGAAAGCGTGTAGCAGTGAACTTGTTTACCAAGTATCTAGAGCAAATAAAAGTAGTCATCTAATACGCTACCTTATCATTTCTCAGAAGAAGAATTAGTCACAACCTTTACTACCTTGCCAGAGGGTGAAGCTACCGGCCTCATCCTAATCTGCAATCTCTCAATTCTTTCCAGTGTCATCCAGGTGCTACGTGTATGGAGATGCAGTTGTACTTCAGGCCAAAAACTTGTTAGCAAGACAAGCAGGAAAAAGCCTGAAGAGTAAATTGGTTTTGACCACTGTTAAAATTTACAAATCAGGCGAAGAAAAGAGGGAAGCTAAAGAAGATGGACATTGATGGATATGGACTAAAGTTAGTGTTAGAGTTAAAAGTGGATATAGGGGGGTCACCAAAGTCTCTACTAACCATTAAGTACAATCTCAATCCATGTCTTATTCTCAGTTCCTTCATTACTATACAGGTTTTCTGTATTTCTAGCGGTAATTGTACTGAGCTTAGAACTATGCAGAAGTCACTACTTGAGGCTGTGTGTCCCTGAAGAATACACATACCACAAGTCGTTGGTCAGATGATCATTAAATATCTTAATTATTTTTCATACCAACGCTCAGGTTTCTTACTGTACCTTAATGGGTTTGGTTAGAATTCTGAAAATCTAGTGGTTTGACCTTAGTCTATCTATATGATCCATTGTTTACATAGACAAACCTAGTGACCTGCCAGTCTAGTGATTTATAAGCCCATATGGTAAGGTGGTTTAAACAAATCTGTAATGGTCATTTTGGCTAAAAGTATTATGTGAGTACCTTAAAGGGTGATCCCACAAAGCTGCTAAGAGCTAACCGAAAGCCGGTCTGAGCTAATGGGGACACAGTCACACTTGTGCAGATCTCCCCTATTTATTTCTATGGGAGTTCTCTAAATATAGCTGAACGAGCAGGAAGTAGCTTCATGAGAACATCTCTCTGAGGGTTAATATACTATGGAGATCTATTTATGTAGCATTTTTTGATAGTTTATGGATTAATATTGATATCTCTGGTGATCTTAAAGTGTTAAATAATATCCCTGGTGGTCCAAAAGTTGCACTTGGCTCAGCTGAGCATGCTTGTCACGAGTTACTTCAATGGGGAACAGGGAGGAAGTGGTATATCTCCCACACTAACAAAGTATATGACTAGTTTTAATGATTCTTAGCAACTTTTACAAGCAAGCTCTTCTTGTACCAACCTTAGAGAACAGTGCAATAAGTATAGAGTGAATGTCATTTACCAGGTGCTTAGTTCTCTTGACTGGATAGAGCAGCAATGGTGAGCTTTTTAGAGACCAAGTGCCCTAAATGCATCCTAAAATCCACTTATTTATTGAAAAGTACCAACATGGCAATTTAACCTCAATACGAAGTTTTTAGTTTAGAAAGAACAACCAGCACATTAACCCCATCCCAACATTTGACATAAATTTACGTCATAGTTGGGATGGGGCTCCTGCAAATTGACGTATATTTATGTCAATGTGATCATGCGGGGTCAGAAATAGACCCCGTACGATTGCTGCAGTGAACTAGCTGTACATTACAGCTGGTATCCTTCAGCATTGACCATGACCAGAGTTTACTCCGATAGGGGCCAATAAACACTGTAGATGCTGTATTCAAATGTGACCGCAGCAGTTAATGGGTAGAAAGGTGGTGCTGATGGTCTCCATGACAACCTAGAAGCCTAAGGGTATCTCCACATGGCTTATTTTGGCATGCATTTCTCCACGTAATCTCTCATAGAGACAATGAATGTCTATGGGGCTGCCGCCTGGCCGCCCCCCCCATGCTTTGGAATTACGCGCTGATCAGCGTGTCATTCCAAAACACCCGGCGTATAGCGGCGCGTACTATACACCGTGTGAACATAACCTAACAAAGGCTAGAAAAGCAACTTTTTGAAGTCAGAATTCAACTGTGCATTTGCAGAGGAAAGAAGTCGGCTGCAGTAAAAGTTTGTCAACCCAGTCTTGCTTTATAGCCAAAAAGTTTTGTCTTAAAGGGGTTTTGCCACCATGTAATGTTGACGTGGGAACCTCCAAAATGGGTATTTAATCACTTTTCTAAATATATGTGTTTTAAAAAAAAGTGAAAACTCTGAGTGCTACGCATTTCTCAACCCCCTTGGTTACCACAAAGCTTCCCCTAGTCACGACCCAGGAGCTGAAAGGCCATGCTTGCATGAATCACTTTTTTATCTGATGACAGCAGAATGAATGGGTCTTTTAAAAGGGACGGGGGGGAGCAATATGTTTTCTTTTGTATACAGAATAACTAGCTGTAGTGTTATTTAGATCCTGCTTTATCTGATGAAGAAGCTTTCAATCTGCTGTTTAGAATAGGTGTTTCTTTTGTATACCTGAATTCACAAAATTATAGTTTGATTATTTGAGTGAACTGTCACAGGATCCGTTATGCAGGCTCTGTGCTCTGGCTGTGTGTGTCTGTGTGCGTCTCTGTCAGCTCGTGATTTGTTTATATTACATTAGCTGCTTAGCAGATAAGGTTTCACCTGACAGTGCTGTCTGAGGCTCTGTGTCTTGCTGTATTGAATCCACTGTTTGTACTGTTTATTAGTTCACTTAAGTTTTGAGACGCTCCCTTTGGATTCCTCACTCCCCCCTCCCCTCTCCCTCTCTCCACTGCAGCTTATGACTCAGCTTGATTTGTTTACATCGTGCTTCATGCTGAAGGAGGTCAGTACTTGGTCTGGTGGCAAATCCCTTTAATAAGTATATAAATACATGTAAAAATTAAGACTTCATCAAGAAAAGCCTGAATCAACAATACTGATGTATTCTGCTATATCTGTGGTTGAAAAACAAAGAAGAAAATCACAGGGCTTTGTGCATCGAGAACCTGGTTTTTTTTGGGGTACTGCTTGGAGACCAGGATAATTTTTAGG
>JAODAL010033254.1:0-45812 GCA_025379985.1 Phyllomedusa bahiana | reverse complement strand
AACAATAGAGTAAATGAAAAGTTTTAGTTAATGGAATGGCATGTCCACACTCTGAAAAAAGAAAAGATAGTTTGAAGTATCCAAAATTGGTGTACAAATTAGATTATATGCCTGTGTGTGCAATTAAACTTACAAACTGTAGAATAACCATATTATCAAGCTTATTAGTCAAATATATTCAAATATATTAGGTAAGAAAACTTTATGTCAACAATAAAGTCAATAAATTAAGGAAACCAAAGAAACAAATTAAACGATTTTTTATGATCAGATTTATGCCATTAAGTTATGTAATTTTATGTAAGTGGTGAAAGGTCAAATAAGACAAAATATAAGGTATTTACAATGTATGACAAGCTTAGTTTAATTGTTAAGACTATTTTGTACATAATTATTTAGTCCAAATAACTAAGGGCGACAGTATGAAAGCACGCCGTCGAGGTCCGCGCTTTCCGCTTGTTATCCCGATATCTGCGCCTGATTTATGTCGAGGCCGGGCGCGCGCTCATACATACCAATTTAAATTCCCGCTGCGCCTACGCCAGTGTTTAGGAGGCGCAGTGTGGGACTTTGGCGCAGTGCGGGCGCTGCACGCCACTCCTGAGATTTCCCGCCGAGTAGTGCGGTCACCATGCGGGAAAGTCCGCCGCCCCTCGCCAGTTGTTAGCGAAGTGGCGTGGACTGAGGCGCAGTGCTGGCGCCATGCGCCGAAAAATCGCGCGTCCCGAGAGTGTGCACTCATACATGCGTGAAAAGTTCCCTGCGCCTCGCCATGTGTGGGGCACAGTGCGGGGACATGGGCGCAGTGCGGGACTTTTATGCGCCATGTTGCACTCGCGCCGAAAATCTGTTCCGCTGCAGACAGGCTGGAAAATCAGCGAGAAATCATTCCACATGGTTCGGTGCGGAGTAAGAATCAAAAATCGCCTAATAAAGGCGTTAAACATTCTCAGAAAAAGAGCTGAAACCTTAAAAATAAAAAAATACATAAAACAAAATCACTTTCCCAATAACCTAATCAAGAAATTAGGATATAGAAATTAACTGGAAATACAGTAATTCAAAATTCTGAAAGCTATTCTCATTGGTCGGCAATAAACCGCCAATCAAATAGGTATCGACAGTGAACCTTTAAAACCTATGGAGATCTATTGACCAATCAAAACAAAGGCGGACAGTTTTTTCAAAATACAGTAAAAATGCGATAAAAGAGCTGATTGGTTGAGCTAGTGGGGGCTTGGCTAGCTCAGCCCAATCAGAAATAGGAGCGACAAACACTCTTAAAACCTATTGAGAACTATTGACCAATCAGAATCAAAGGTCGGAGACATGTCAAAATACAGTAAAAATGCAGAATAGAGCTGATGGTTGAGCAAGCGGGGGGGCTAGGCATCCCAGCCAATCAAGCACGAGCTACTTCCCCCATTGTAGTCATGGAGAGATCGAACGCCATGCAATCTCGGCTCTCAGCGCCGTGAGCAATGGAGTATGACTAAAAAAAATCATTTTTATTAAGTGAAAAACATTATCATATAAAGCGCTGGGAAACCTTCTATAAACATACATTAATAAAATCCCTAACAACGCGTTTGTCGCCGAGAACCCTGGCGCTACATAAGGAATTGCAATAGAGAGAATTGCCGGGAATACAGTAATTCAAACTGTTTAATCTCATCTCATTGGTCGGCATAAACCATCCAATCAAATAGAGCGACAGATCGTCCCATTAAAACCTATGGAGAACTAATTTGACCCAATCAGAATAGGAGCAACAAAGACCCATTATATCCATGTGAGAAAATTTTGACCAATCAAAATCCAAGGCGGGACAGTTCAAAATACAGTAAAAAAGAACAGATTAAAGGTCTGATTGGCATGAGCTAGCGGTGGCTTGGCTATCCCAGCCAATCAAGCGCGAGCTACTTCTCCCATTGTATCTATGAGAGAGCGGGCACACTGAAAATCTGGCGCTCAGCGCCCCGTTCGGCATGAAGAATAATAAAAAAAATCATTTTGATTAAGTGTAAAACATTATCACATAAAGAGCCTAAAAACCTTCTGTAAAAATAAAATACATTAAAAACCCCTAACAACTGCGTTTTCGCCGAGACCGGCGCTACATAGGGACATTGCAATAGGAGAGATTTGCCGGGAAAATACAGTAAATTCAAATTGTGTAAAGCTCTCTGATTGGTCTGCATAAACCACAATCAGAATATGGAGCGACACGTGGCCCCCCATTATATCCTAATGGAGGAGAAAAATGACCAAGTCAGAATAGGAGGACAAAGACCCATATATACCAATGGAGAAAAATTACCAATGCATATTCAAAGTGCGGACAGTTCAAAATAACAGTAAAATAGGCAGAAACGAGCCTGATTGGTTGAGCTAGCGGGGGCTCACCAGCTTAGCCAATCAAGCGCCACTACTTTCTCATAGAGATGTATGGGAAAAGAAATGCAGAGCGAGCTCTGTTTGTGATTGGCTAAGGTATTTGGACCAATGGGAGAGCGATGGCGCCGCTCCTAAGGTTTTTCTAATCAAACATGAAATGAAAACTGTACATGGCCCGCAATCAGATAATATGACTACAAAGTTGTCCCGATTTTATATAAAATAAATAATAATATGGGGGTAACGAAAAAAAAATTTATTACAATCAATAAAATCAGTTATTTCTTCTTTATCGTTGCACCCATACTATTGATCCTTGGATAACGAAAATAAAGAATATAAACATGATTTTATTGAATTAATATTTCTTTTTTTTTTTTTTCAGTTACCCCCATTATTATTATTCATATTATATACACATCGGGACACCTTCTGTAGTCCCCCCCCCCCCTTACAAAACTTTGATTTCGGCCAAGTACAGTTTTATTCAGATTGGCATTGAGAAAAACCCTTAGGAGCGACGCTCGCTCTGCCATTGGATCCAAAAAACTTAGCCAATCACAAACAGAGCTCGCTCTACATTTCTTTTCCCATCCAACTCTATGAGAAAGAGTAGCTCGCGCTCTGATTGGCTAAGCAGGAACGAGCCCCCGCTAGCTCAACCAATCAGCTTGATTTCTGCCTTTTTTACTGTATTTTGAACTGTCCCGCCTTTTGGATATTATTGGTCAATTTTTCTCCATAGGTTATAATGGGTCTTTGTCGCTCCTATTTTGATTGGTCAATTCTCCCCATAGTATATAATGGGCCACTGTCGCCTTCCATTCTGATTGGCTGGTGTTATGCCGACCAATCAGAAGAGCTTAAACAATTTGAATTACTGTATATCCCGGCGATACTCTCTATTTTGCAATTCCCTATGTAGCCGCCCCCCCGGGGTCTTCGGCGTCAAACGTGTTTTCGGGTTTTAACTGATTTATTTTTACAGAAGGTTTTAGCTCTTTATGTGATATGTTTTACACTTAATCAAATTGGATTTTTTTTATAATACTTCATGCCGCACGTCGCTGAGCGCCGAGATTTCAGTGCGCCGCTCACTCCAAAACTACAATTGGGAGAAGTAGCTCGCGCTCTGATTGGCGAAAGCTAGCCAAGCCCCCGCTAGTTCAACCATCAGCTCTTTTCTGCATTTTTACTGTATTTTGAACTGTCCCGCCTTGGATTATTGATTGGTCAATATTTTCCATAGGTTTTAATGGTTCACTGTTCACTCCTTATTCTATTGGCCGGTTTAAGCCGACCAGAGAATAGGCTTTTCAGAATTTGAAATTAGCTGTATTTCCCGGCAATTTCCAATATCCGATTTCTTGTGATTGCGCCGTTCTAGATTTTTTTATTCTATTATGTTTATTTTTGAGGTTCAGCCTCTTTTCTGACACGATTTCCGCTTTATAAGGCGATATTTTCGATTCATACTCCATGCTGCACGGAGCGGAGCGCCGAGATTTCTGCTGTCGCGATCTTCTATCTGCTTCCCTCGCATGTTTCCGATCCTCATCACT
Source organism: Phyllomedusa bahiana (assembly GCA_025379985.1). NCBI lineage: Eukaryota > Metazoa > Chordata > Amphibia > Anura > Hylidae > Phyllomedusa > Phyllomedusa bahiana. Next base: position 41,853 of record JAODAL010033254.1, on the reverse strand, counting down.
TCGCCGCCACGGGCCGGAGAATGTAGACCAAAATAAACTATGTCCTGCCTGTCTAGCTTCCGAGGTGCACTGCGCCTCGCTTTGCCGACTCGCGATCGTACAAGCCTCGGAGTTTTACGAGTCGCGCGCCCGGCGTCCCGCCCCGGAATGCCAACAAACCGCGCCCACACCGCGCCCATATTGCCCTCCCCATCATACGGTGCAGCTTAAAGTGGCGAACCCTGCGCTCAAACAATGCATCCCAGGTGTCCAAGGGGGATTCCGGCCGGGAGGCGCAGTATACGCCAAAAAACAGGCGTGAAGCCCGTTCATACATGTCGCCCTAAATGTTGACCTTTGCATTTCGTTCTTTATCTAATGGTTAATCCACAGTACCTATGGGCTCTTTAAAGCTTGAAGAGTATAGAAAATTCATAAGCCCACACTGCAAAAAAACCTCCGGCAATAACAGTACATAAGCCAAAAACTAACAACACTCCCATCCTGCAGAGAAATTTTATCCTTGCTAAAACACAACTGTTAATAATATTATACAATGATATATTAAGATAATATATGAAAACTATACAAAACATTATCTGGCACATATGAAATTCAATGTCATCATGAGAGAACAATTCACGGTTTATTGAATCCAGATAATACTGACATTCATGTGTCAGGATCAAAGTAGAATTAGAATTCATGCTTGAAGTGAAGGCCCACACTGTACCTGACATTTTTTACAACCGAAAATAAGTAAAAATATGATGGAATAAATTTTGTTATAGAAAATAAATATTAATCAAGGGAATATCCCCAAATCAATTCAAGTCTTACACAAAGAAGAAGAGCAACACTTTAAATGATTTACAGATTTTCTTTTGACTAATATGTATAATGTTAACTTACATGATATTTTTAACTATTTTTGGAGGTAATTCCCAACTCAGTTTGGGGCATTTATTTGACTAGCAGCAGGATAGTATTTAAGCTATCTGAGAGTTATGTCTACATATGTACAACTGTTTCAGGTGAGATATATTGTATGCTCACCTTCTATACATTTAGCGAAGATTGCTAGTTAGACGGGATGTTTTATATATCCCTTGTCTTTCTCCTTTTTTTTTCTTTCAGCTTTGCGGCACCTGAGAGATATTAAACTTGACATGTATGAACCCGGTGCCAACTCTCCAGTTCTATCTCTGTTTTTAACCCCTTCCCGATATTGGACACATGCATACGCCCTAGCAGGAAGTGACTACCCGCAAATGGACGTATGCATACGTCCTGGCGATCGCCCGGGCTTGCGGGCGAGCCGCGCACGATCGCGACATGGGACCAGCGGTAAATTACCGATGGCCTCATACCGCATCACCCTCGGCCAGAGTGAGCTCTGGCCCCGGGTGTTTAACCAATACTACAAATTCTATATGAACAGAGGATTTATACCAATATATCACTGCAAATAATAATCCCCTTTAAAACTTAACTTTTTACTTATCTTTTTTTAAAAATATAAATATCAAACCCCTATATATATTACCACTTACATACCTAGATGATACAGCCATACTGTGCACTAACTGCCAGTGGAGTAATCGCCTCTGATAAAGAGCGCTCCGACTTTAATGACAGACAAATGTCACTACATGCTGTATAAAACACCTTTAAATATCCCAGCTATCCCGACGCGTTTCCCCCTACAATTCTAGGGGTTTCATCAGGGATTCAAAATTTCCTCTCACTGTGGAAAAAGAATACGCTATATACAATGCATATATCAAACACATGTACTTTCAAAATTAGATGGAATAAACTGATACTAGCTCAAGTGCTGCCCAGGTAATAATTACTATAGAATTTCCCGCAGCTCCCTCTAGTACGCTGGCACCCAATATAAGAGGGATACAGAGCACTATTGGGCCGCCCCCCCCCCCTCCCCCCCCCCCCCCACCTCTGTCTCCACCACCCCCTTCCCTTTTTATGTACTTAATTGTTCCCCAAATATGTGAGGTAAATCTATTACCACAATGTTTACCAGTAACAATACTACTGCATGCTCGCTTCCAGTTCCCTTGAGCACATGTGCCTATTTTCTTGCTCATGGTTTTGTACGCGTTCCGTATATTCAACTGCGCATTGCTGGAAGTAGAATACCCGTCACTATCCGGTTAATCATCGCCGGAATGTGACACCGCGCATATGCTGAAATGCCGTGCCCGAACCACGCGGTCGCCTGGGCGCTTCACAACAAAAGCACTGCGCATTCCGAAAGGCAGTTCATGGGATTGTCGCCATATTCTGAAATGAAAGATGCGCTATGCCTCCTAACCATATATATGCGATTAAATGTCACAGTGTCCACCCTCAGCCGATGTACTACTACCAACACCACATCATCTACCAAAATATATAATAATAATAGACTAAAGTGGCGGGGCATATATAATTGAATTTCCCCTGGGCAAATGTATATAGCAAACACGTGCAAAATTAACATGGCATTAAAAAAGGGGGCCAAAAAGAACGTTCGGGGTACAAAATTCATTGCCTCAGCTGAATGGATTACCAAGCTGTAAGTAATCAAATAGAATATAATGAAAAATTGGAAAATATGACCACTGATAACATATTCATTGGTCAACTTAAGAAGAATCCATAGTGGTCCTCTATGGAGAGTGCAAACAGGGCAAAGCAATGCTGACAGGTCCCAAATTAGAGCTATTCTATAAAACAACCAAATTGCAAAGTCTCATTTTAGGCCCTTTGGTTGAACATAGTCCATACTGTGTAATCCATTGGGCCTCCTTACACAGGATTCGTCTATCCTCATTCTCCTCCTCTGGGGACGGTCTCACAACTTACCAAAATCAAAAAAGCGCAGAGATTCCCATACACCATTATGATATTCCCACACATGTCGAGCCACTGACGTATCCTCTTCTATTTCGTATATCCCCCGATGTTCACAGCCACTCTTCTCTTGGAATTTTCTCCTGTTTTTCCAATATAATTGAGAGGCAGGGGCATGTACACAAGTAAACTACTCCTTCCGTGTTACAATGGGCAAAATCCACGTATTAAAAAATTGCTTTCCCATTTGATGCACTTGTAATAGATTTAGTATTGTTGTATGTATGGTATCAAGGCTACACATCTTTGCCCACATTTGAACATACCTAGTCGGTCCTCCTTTCCAACCAAGTACCTTGAGGGGGTAATTGGTGAGTATAATGACTATGGATCAGTCTATCTTTTATGGATCTACCCCTCCGATAAGTTTATCAGGGGGATGAGGGAAGATATCCCTCTATATCCTATCCAACAATCAGAAAATAACCCCAGTATTTTGAGGATATTAGGTGGACTTCTAGATATCTGATCATCAAAGGTTGCAACTTATAACTTGCTACTATTGGTCTCTTTATCTGCCTGGGGTTACCCTGTAATAGAGTTGTCCCTGTTTTGTTTTTGTGCATGCCTGAAGGCTGAATCCAGACCTTTGTTGATATCCTCGATTTAAAATCTCTCTCTCAACATACCTGACTGTCTCCTAAGAATCCTCTCTCTGAGCAGTTTTCTCTTAACTCTCAGAAATGACCTTTTGGTATTCCTCTCTTACAGGTGTAATGGATGGGTTGACTTTTCCGATGTAGCCAAGCTGTTAGTTGCTTTGGTTTCCTATAAACATATCTGTATTAATTTTACCTTTCAGATCTTTAATGATAAGAACATCCAGAAAGGTAAACATCTCTCCTGCATCTCCTATGTGAAATGCAAACCAATGTCATTATTTGTTGAGCTGTCCTAAACAAACTCCTTCAAAGTGACATCTTGTGCCCTCCCAGAGAATGATGATGTCATCGATGTACCTCCCCAAATAAATATCTGGGAGTGCCATATGATCATCTCCCGGTTGGAGGATACCAAGGGTAGCCTCCCACCATCCCAGGAAACAGATTTTGCATATTGGGGAGCACAAAGCTCCCCAATTGCGGTGCCCCTGAGCTGGTGAGTAAGGTCTTTGTTAAGAAAACAAAGTAATTAATGCCGTATGCACAAAGTCCAGAAGTCTAATGACGAAAGTATTATGAGCCTGTATTCTATGCTTCTTGTGGACAAAAATATTCTGACAGCCTGGATTCCTCTTTTCATGTGGGTTACTTGCTATACAGGCTTATTCAACATCTATAGAACCTAATAGTACCTCTTTATCACAGCAATCCCCATCCCCCTACGCAAAAGGACAGAGGTGTCTCTTAAATAAGATGGCAAAGTAACTACAAAATCCCTGTAAGCGGAGTGTTTTATCTATATAACTCCCACATTTGCGTAATCGATCCACACCTGAAACTATGGGTCTTGCCCTTTTAAGCGGGGGTACCACCCTTATGGATCTTAGGGATCGAATAGAAAAGTTGGTGATTTGGGGATAAGAAGGCATCAGCAATTTAAATTCTGTGTGTGATATAAGGCCCATCTCTAAACCCTCCACAAGTATCCTCACTAATTCCCTAGTGAAGGACGTGTTGGTTTCCATAGAAAGAATACCATAATACCATTTGACCTTAAGAAGATCGTTTACACATCTGTTTGTACATGTCCATGAATTAAGTATAACTATATTTCCACCCCCCTTCTCCGAGGGAGTTTAAAAATTAAAGACTTGTCTCGTATCCAGTGCTGACAACGCTTCAATTCCTCTCTACTAAGAATTGTTGTGAAATGGTAACTCTGTTCGCCAAGATACGTAATTCTTTTGAGACAAATTTGCAAATATAAATCAATTTCCACGTGTATCCAGCTGACTCGGGGGCATTCTCCTACTCTTAAGATTCAACTTCGTTTTTTGTCCTAATACCCTAATCATCCTCCTCTTCCATAAGGGACACAAAGTACGTAAAACCTTCAGATCCTGTGGTCCGTGACACCCAACTTCCTCATGTCGATCTTGTCTTTCATTCTAAAAAATTTATAGCCACTTGAGCATACTCACAAATAAGATGACTTTCCTTGATCCAGGAAAAATCACTATATTTGGTGGTGGGCACAAAGGTCAAGGCCCTTCTGTAGAATCTGCAATACTCTTACTACTTAATGTCTAATCTGTAAGATTGATTATCTGTGCTGACTAATGTTATTTGTTTCTGACGATGTCTCAGGCCCTGTGCAGGGCCCTCCATCCCTCTAAAAACAGGGGGGGGGTGTATTGGAGTTGCCAAGAAAGGGAAGGCATAATAATCCATATGTACTCTTCTCCCCTTCTCCCTGAATTTTGGCCGTGGACCCCATATGTTCCTAGTGTACTAGTCCCTCTTGTTTCCTCCCCTAGGTCTCGTAGTAGTTCTTGGTGAGTTGGTATCTGCAGATTCAGCGTCAGAATGACAATAATTCTATACGTAGTAGTGGGCTTCGATTTCAAAAAATTAAAGGCTCTCCTTCTTTAAATTCTTGGAGTCCCTTAGATATGTTTACGTTCCGTGCTTGCAGTCCTGTCTGATATTTTTCTATAGAATTTTGTAGGCTTTGTTCTCACCTATTGAAATCAGGATCACCTCTAAGCTTAGATGCCTGTTGCTAACTAATCAAATTATTTAAACGATGTAGAGGTACTTTCTAATGTTTTGTTTTCCACTTTTAATAGAAAATTCATAATCGTAACTGAACTATCTTAAGTTCTGTTTCCCCACTCCTGCCAACAAAGATTCAGACTGTATCTAATGGCAGTGTGAATGTAGATTCTAAGTCCACTAGGTATAATACGTGATTCAATATAATGCTCTAATCTGCACTGGCAGATAGTGCACAGTATGCTGTATCATCTAGGTATGTAGTGGTAATATATAGGGGTTTAGATATTAATATTTTTTAAAAAAAGGATAAGTAAAAGTTAAGTTTTAACAGTATACCCTCGGGTGTATTAACCCCTTTAACACCTACGATCAATTAAGTCGCGGAGCTAAGTCGCAGGCAGAGGAGGGAGCCCCTTCTGCCTGCTCGCTCGGCTGCGCTGCAGCACGTTAGGCATCAACCGATCTCCTACCAGACAGCCCCGGGACCTGAAAGTCAATTCCCGGCACCGTCAGTGATGTCACGATCCCACAACGATTGGTGGGCACTCGTACTGACAGTTGTCATTGGCGACCAGTGCATACCAACAGTGCAATGTACTGGCCTCCTTCTAATAGAGCCACCTTCAGAAGACCTGAAGATTGGTGTTATAAATCCCCTATGGGGAAAGTAAAAAAAAGTGACAAACAAAATAAAAAAGTGAAAAAAAGTAAAACAGAAACACAAACACTACAATAAAAACCCGTACCCCGCCCTTGTCCCCTTTATAGATGCCAACCACCCCAAAAAAGATCAAGAAATAAAATACAGTACCCATATTTGTATGGCCGTGGTGCGTAAACGACCTGACCTATCAAATATGTCAAATTAATTAACTCCGTACGGTGAACACTGTTAAAAAAAAAATATAAAAAAACATCAAAGAATTTTTTGTTCATCCCGCTGCACATAAAAAGGAATAAAAGCGTATCAGAAAATCATATATAACACCAAAATTTGTACCAATTAAAACGTCAGTTCATCCCACAAAAAATAAAGTCCTTACACCTCTCTGTATACGGAAAAATAAAAACGTTATGGATCTCAGAAGACAGCTATGCATAAAAATTGTTTTACACAATAAAAACACTTCTTTTTTTTTAAAGTGCTTCAACATAAAAAAAACTATATAAATTGGGTATCGACGTAATCGATCAACCCACAAGCAAAGCTTAACTTTCATGGTACTGCACAGTGAGCGCTGTTATAAAAATAAAAATAAAAAACACTCCTAGAATTGCAGTATTTTCATCACCCTGTATTCCAAAAAAGAGATTTAAAACTGATCAAAAAGTCTTGTCCCCAAAAAAAGATACCAATAAAAACGTCAACTCATCCTGCAAAAAACAAGCCCCTAAACAGCTCCGTACACAGAAAAATAAAAAAAGTTATGGCTCTCAGACTGCGACGATGCAAAGACGTGATTTCCTTTTTGAATAAAAGTGTTTTGATTGTGTAAAAGCAGTAAAATAAGGAAAAAATATATTCAAATTTGATATCACTGTAATTCGTAATTGACCTGCTGAGTAAAGCTAGAATGTCATTTATAATACCACAACACAACGGTGACCGCTGTAAAAAAATAAAAATAAAAAACACTACCAGGAATGTTTCAATGTTGTTCAAATTTGCCTCACAACAACCTTTAATAAAATGTGATCAAAGCGTCATTTGCCCCCCCATAATGGTACTAGTAAAAACGTCAACTCATCCCACAAAAATCAAGCCCAAAATCAGCTCCATATACAGAAAAATAAAAATCTATGGTTGTTAGAATAGGACAACATAATAACGCAATTTTTTATAGACCTATTTCTATTGTGTAAAAGTAATAAAACATAAAAAAAACTATATAAAAATTTAATAATTGTAATTGTACCGACACATAGTAACAGTTATCCTGTTTTATTTATCCACGTACGGCGAACATTGTAAGGATAACCCAAAAACAATGGCGGAACTGCGATTTATTCCCCCCTTTTCATAGCCAATACTGAAAAAAACTATGAAACCACACCTGTGCGGCACGCAAAATGCACAGTACGCCCTAGATGAATTTCCTGAGGGGTGTTAATCCAAAATGGGGCGACTTCTGGAAGGTTTTTCACCTGTTTCTGGTGCTTTGGGGGGCTTTGCAAATGCGACAGGCCCCACAAAAATCTGCGTTCCAAAAAGCCAAATAGCGCTGCCCTCCCTTGTAACCCCCTGCCATGGTCGCCCAAACAAGCAGTTTACAATCACCACATGTAGGTATTGCCGAACTTGGAAGAAATTGCGTGACAAAAAGTTTGGGTGCTTTTTTTCCAGATTCCTTGTAAAAAATTAAACATTTTCAGCTAAAATTGCAGTTGTTGAAAAAAATAACATTTTTTCATTTTTCACAGCTTAACACTAAAAAAAATTGTGAATCACCCTGGGTCTATATACTCAGTGACCCCAGGATATAATTGCCCTTAAGAGGTGTAGTTTCCAATATGGGGTCTTATTTATTGCTGTTTATTTAAATTTAACATCTTAGGCGTCTGCAACCTGGAATGGGCGGCCCTACAATAACATCGTAATAAAATGATACCCCAGAGTCCAGTAGGTGCTCCTCCTACTCTGTGGCTTATGGTTGAGCCAAATCACGCACTAGGCCCACATAGTGGGATTCTCCTGAAAATGGCAACAGTCTGGAATCAATATTAAGGTTGTCATTTTTCCCTGATCAACATCTACGTGTTCTTTGTGATAATGGATAAAAATTGAAAATCTGCAAAAAAAAGTTACAATTTTGAAATTTCACCTCCACTTTGCTTTAATTCCTTTGAAACACCCTAATGGTTAGTAAACTTCCTAAAAGCTGTTTTTTAATACTTAATGGGTGTAGTTTCTTAGAATGAAGTCATTCATGAGGGTATCCTACCATTCAGGCCAATCAAAATCACGATAGAACTGGACTGTCCCTAAAAAATGTTTATTGCAAATTTTCTTGAAAATTTGAAAATTACTACTAAATTTCTAAGCCCCCTAATGACGTAAAAATAAAAAAGACATTTAAAAAAAAGATGCCAAACATACATATACATATGGTTTGATGCTAGTTTAAGAGATTGTGCGAATTTCTCAAAAATTCAATTCGATTACTATCGCCGAACTTTCCCGATCAAAAATAAAAGTTCGGTCCGAATTAACTTTTGGGACGAATCACGTTAAAAAACAGCTATTTACAGGCTGCACAGAATCTGCGAGGGTGCTGTATAACGTTGTGCCATGCTTTAAAAATGCAGAGGGAGCTTGTTTGGTCTTCATACAATATTGTGTTTTAGATGACACGCACATGAACCTGCCGCCGCTCTTAGAATTGCTTCACTCTAAAATACCGCTGGGCACTAAGAGGGCAAAAACTGACCAAAAAACGAAGTCTGGGAATGTACCTGATAAAGTCATGCCAGCGAAAAGCTGAAAAAAAACAAGCAGAGAGCTCATGGTGGCAAAATTAGTTTACAGAGTGTGGAGGTGACGGCGGCAGCCACAGCAGCATGAGGTCAGCGAGTGGCACAAATGACATTCTGGAGGTGGCAAAAACCAGGAGTAGGCCACCGCAGTGGCACAATAGACACATTGAGGAGGCAGGGCAAGCAGCCACATAGCAGCAGCATGAGGTCAGGCGTGGCACAATGAACATTCTGAGGTGGCAAAAAACAGGATTAAGGGCCACAAGTGGCACAATGACACAGTGTGGAGGTCAACGGCAGCAGCAGCAGAAAGAGGTCAGGACAGTGGCACAATGACATTCTGGATGGTAGCAAAAACTGGTAGTAGGCCACAGGTGGGCACAATGAACAGAGATTGGAGTGACAACGGTGGCCAGCAGCATGAGGTCAGACAGTGGTCAAAATGACATTCGAGGTGGCAAAAAACAGGAGTAGGCATAGAGTGACACAATGACACAGTGTGGAGGTCACAGGCAAGTCAGCAGCATGAGGTCAGACAGAGGCACAAATTTACATCTGGAGGTGGCAAAACAGTATAGCCCAGAGTGGACAATGACAGAGACGGCGGTGACGGTGGCATGCAGCATGATGTCAGACATGTGGGACATGACATTCTGGAGAGGCAAAAACAGGAGTAGGCACAGAGTGGGACCATGCACAGGTGTAGGTTCGACAGGCAGCAGCGACAGCATCAGCATGAGTCGACAGTGCACAATGACATTCTGGGGTGGCAAAAACAGGAGTAGGCCAAAGAGTGGCACAATGACACAGTGTGGAGGTCCACTGCAGCAGCAGCAGGAGTTCCAGGCAGTGGCACCATGACATTCTGGAAGTGGCAAAACAGTAGGATGCCACAGAGTGGCACAATGACAGAGAGTGGAGGTGACGAGCAGCAGCATGAGGTCAGACAAGTGGCACAATGACAATTCTGGAGGTGGCAAAAACAGGATAGGCCACAGAGTGGCACACATGACCACAGTATGTGGATGTGCCACGGCACAGCAGCATGAGTCGGCAAAAGTGGCACAATGACATTCTGTAAGTGGTGCAACACAGAGGATGCCACAGGGAGTGGCACAATGACATATGAGTGGATGTGAGGTGACGGTGGCAGCAGCATGAGGTCGACAGTGGCAACAATGACAATTCTTGAGGTGGCAAAAACTGGAGTAGCCACAGAGTGTGCACAAGACATAGAGTGGAGGTGACGGCGGCAGAGCAAACAGCATGAGGTCAGAGAGTGGCACTATGACAAACAGTGGTGGATGTCACGTCACCACAACAGCAGCATGCCAGCATGAGGTTCATGAATGTGGCAATCAGTGACTGAGAGAGGGAGGTGGATGGCAATACAGTCTCTGTAAAGATGGTTGGTGCAGATGGAGAAACTGTTTCAGCAAGATGTGTGCAATCAGATAGTGGCTGAGGCAGGTAGTTTGAACCCAGATTCATTTCTCACAGTTTTGGGTGAGGCCGTCATGGCTGATTTATCTGACGCCTAAGGCAATGTTGTTGTGAAAATCCTGCCGATCCACTGCATGATTCATCTTGACAAAGTCAGTCGTTCCACAATTTCCCGTGGACCAGTGGGTTTTCCCGTGGGGTAACGATGGTCCCCGCCGCCTGATACCCGCGCTGATGCAACACTACTGGCCGGTGAAGGACAGCTTCTTCTCCACTGCAAACTCGGCAAGTTGCCGGCCTACCACCTTCAGTTTGGCAAGCGCCAGTATCCAGTCGGCATCTTCTAACTACTTGGGTGGCACAGTGCATTCCAAGAAGGCCACCACCTGTTTTGTTCAGGGTCTGCTCCAGGTCCTGCGCTGCTGCTGGCGACTGCCCTCCTCATTCTACCCTCCCTCCACTCGCTCCGCTCCTCCTCTCTTGCCAACCTGGGTAGAAAATCCACTAATTCACCAGACAATGGCTGCTTTCTGCCTCCAATTCCTCGCTCCTCCTCCATTCAGTCCCCACCGGACTCATGTGCCGCGATATGTAGTCGCCACGTCCTCCAGTCCCCTGCCCAGACAATTTTTTTCAAGCATCTGTTCCATGACATGAAGCAGTGGAATGACGTAATTCATCCCGTAGTCCTGGAGACTGGACATATACGTCGCCTCCTCAAATCGGCCCCCTCAACAAACGAAGGTGTCACGCATGAGCAGCCACTGGCTGACATCAAAGTTACACAGGTGAGTACTCCTTTCCCCCTGGATCATCCAAATCGTTAATTGCCTTTCCTCTGTTTCATACTGTCGGTCCCAACATGTGGCCAGGCTGGAATTCCAACGGGTGGAAACATCGCATATCAGATTGTGTTGGAGGAGGCGTGCTGCTGCTGACAACTAACTCGAGGAGGGTGTTCCTGCTTTTGTAGAATGGGATGAATGCATGCACAGTTTTCCTGGCCATTGTTTTAAAATCTTCTGAAGATCGGTGGAAGACTCCAGGAATCCTTTTCACAACCAGATTTAACACATGCGCCATTTCAGGGTGCATGGACCAACCTCCTCGGTGCAGGCGCGGACACCATGTTACTTCCCATTGTCCGACATCCATGGTTCCGATTTGCAGTTTGGCGCGGAAAAGCCACACATCGATTTCTTGCTGCATGACCGGACAGTTCCCTCCCCTGTGTACTTCATTCGCCGAGGCAAGCCAGGTGTAGAACTGTGTGACACCCACTGCGTGCCCTACACATGTGGTATGATGGAGTATACTTGTGGATTCAGAGATGGTGGTGGTGGTGGAGGAGGAGAGGGCGGACATTGGCGCAGTATAGCCGCAGTTTGACAACGTGAGGAGAAAGCGGCGCTCCATGTCCAAGTTGTTGGTTGCCTGGGCAGGAATCACATTCACCCCCAATGGTCTAAGAGACATGTACTTGCCCCTGACCGTAGTTACAAGCTCAGACGTCCGTGCTGCGTGCACCTTTGAACAAACCGATAAGCTTCGAGGACTGGCCTACCTTCTTTTCTACAGATTTATGAAGTGCTGGTACTATCTTGTTTGGAAAAGAAATTACGGCTTGGAACTCTCCATCCGCTCGGCACAAGCCATTAGTTCACTGAATGGGTCAGAGCCCATCTTTGGAAAATGAAGGACTGCAATTACCCAACACACTTGGACAGGAGCACGGTCAGTGCTACATCTAGGATGGTATGGACGCATACTGTTTTCTCTTTGCAATCGACTCGCTGAACGACTGCTGGTGCCATGCAGAAGCGAGGAGCGGAGCATCTGTCCGGAGATGATGTCAAAGAAAAAGCTCCCTTCTGCAGAGGTGGTGGAGCTCGTGACTGCTGCAGTGGCATGCGTGCCACTGGCCGCTGCTGTGCTGCGCGCAGGATGGACCAACACATCTGAGCCTCGTTTGCTCCCAGGCCAACCGGATGGGTGACGCTGCAGTGGTGTTTGACGCAGGGCCGTGGTGCCAACTGTTAGCTCCAAGGGCCACTCTTCACTTTTCTGCCTATAGATTCAACATATATACCCATATTCGGCTCCTCCGGTGTCTTAGCAAAGAACTGAGTACACGCGCCGATAGCGATTTACCGCCAATGCACCGCACAGAGTGACTTTACTACTGCCGCTGTGCCTTCGCTGAGTCCTTGTGCCGCAAACTTTCTTGACCTGCGAATGGTTTACTACCCCTTAGGCCGCTTGGCTGTCGACCTCACACTGCTGCTTTCCTGCTGACTCAGGGCCACACGACCCACTTGCTGGCTGCGCCGCTGCCTGACACGCAAGCTGTACTCTCTTCTCCTGACGATGATGAAGCCCTTGCCTCACCCGGCTCCCAAGTGCGGTCGGCTACATCATCATCTATTTGTGTTTCATCGTTACTGCTGTCCTCATCACCGGTCTTGGTATGCAGAGGCTGACCCCTCACAACATGACCTCCCATGCCACTCTCCACATCTATACTTTGCCGCCTACTGCAAGAAGCAGGGGATATTGACCCCATTTCTTCGCTGCCAAGTAGCTGCTGACTGCCCTCCTCAAATTGTTCATCCTCGCTATATAGTGGCGCTGAGCCCAGACCACATAGTAGATCTCTGGCTGAGGAAACCGGATGGGACAGAGGCGGCTTGAGGACAGGTGAGGGCCGCTGACCCGCCCCCGGGCTATGCCAACTAAGGGTTGTGTCTGACGATCCCACCGACTCTTGGCTGGGGTTGTCAGATGTCATCTGGGAGGAAGTGGATGACCTAGTCAACCAATCAAGAACTCTTGGGTTGCTGGTCAACACTAGAGATGGGCGAATTGATTCTAACGAAGTGGAATTCGTTTAGAATTTCAGGAAAACTTCGGTTCTGAACGAAGTCGAAGTTTGGGGTACTTCGGGTGAACGAAGTGTGCTTTTGATTGATAAAATGGCTGCGAGCACATGGCGTTATATAAGTCCGGGCGCGACGCTGGGAGCTCACACTCCTCTCACTGTACTGATCAGGGAAGGTGCTGCCGCGGCTGATTGTGATAGCTCTTACTGAAGAACTGATTTTTATACAGCGATTTTTGTGGGGTGTCTCAGCTTGTCTCAGAGACTGCTTCTCTTAATGTTCTATTTCTGATTTTTTGGGGTATTGGATCTGAAGTCCAGTGTGCGTCCACGTCTGTTGCATATACATTTTAATGCTATCTGCTCACAGCACATTGAATATCCAAGGGGGATCTAAGCCAGTTCCTGTTGTATTCATTTAAAGAAACAGCGTTTTTACAATACAAATACCACTTCATTTTTGGCTGCTCAATTCTTTTGCGCAATTTACATCCAGGGGTTAATTAAGCATTGTTTTTCTGCTGTGGTGACTCCAAAAAACCGTCTTTATCACCGCCAAAAAATACAATTTTCCTGTAGCCTAATTCACAAGCGAAGGTTAATTACAATTTTTTCTCTTGTTGTGTAGCGTAGAAAACACGCAATTGTAACACGCTACAAAGCTAGTAGTTTGTGGCTGCTCAATTCTTTTGCGCAATTTACATCCAGGGGTTAATTAAGCGTTGTTCTGCAGTTGTACTCAGTAAAAGAAACTTTTGTTTTTCACCGCCACAGAAGAAATTCTGTAGCATAATTCATATCCGAAGTTTAATTAAGCCTGTTTGTGCTTTTTATATACAGTAAAATGCACAGAGTTTTTAAACGGCACATACAAGTCAATTTTTTTCCTGCCCATGTTTTGGACGTCAATTTATATCCAAGGGTTTACCAAGCTTGTTACTGCGGGATTTCCATTTGGAGTCAAATACAGGGTGTGTTATTTATCATATACAATATCTCATTCAACAGTGTCTGTACATTTTAGTACAAACAGTATGTCAGACATAGAGTGTGGCGGCTCTTCACCTGCGAGTGGCAGACACACAGAACATTCCAGGCCGAAGTCGCAGCAGCAGCAATGGGACGTCGCAGCAGGGGTCACTCGGTGAGCCACAACCTGCCGCTGTCCCATCTATCGCCGTTTGGTTGTTCACAACCCAATGTTCTTGATGGGTTGACTAGGTTGCATCTACTTCCGCCCAGATGACATCTGACAACCCAGTCAAGAAGTCGGTGGGAACGTCAGACACAACCCTTTAGTTTGCATGGCCCGGGAGCGGGTCAGCGGCCCTCACCCTTTCCCACAACCCGCCTCTGGTCCCATCCGTTTCCCTCAGCCAGAGATCCACTATGGGTCCTAGGGACAGCGCCACTATATAGCGAGATTAACAATTTGAGGATGGCAAGTCAGCAATCTACTTGGCTGCGAAGAAATGGGGCCAATATCCCCTGCTTCTTGCAGTAGGCGGCAAAGTATAGATCATTGAGAGTGGCATGGAGGTCATGTTGTGAGGGTCAGCCTCTGCATACCAAGACCGGTGATGAGTACAGCAGTGACCGATAAACACAAATAGAGGATATGTAGCCCGACCGCATTTGGGGAGCCGGGTGAGGCAAGGGCCGTGTCATCATCGACAGGAGAAGAGGGCATCAGCGTTGCGCGTCAGGCAGCGGCGCAGCCCAGCAAGTGGGTCGTTTGTGTGCCGCATGAGTCCAGCAGGATAGCAGCAGTGTGAGGTCGGGAGCCAGCGTCCACGGGGTAAAAAACCACACCCGCTTCGCAGGTCCAATAAAGTAGCGGCACAGGGGCTCAGCGAGGCGGAGCGTTGGCGGTAAATCCGATACTCGGCGGTGTGGCAGTTCTTTGCTAAGACATCGAGGAGCCGAAGTATGGTAAATTGTAGAATCTATAGTCAGAAAGTGAAGCGTGGCCAGGGAGCTAATGTTGGCACACGCCCCTGCGTCAACACATGCAACGTCACATCTTGTGGTATGGGAGAAACGGGCCTCAGATGTGGTGTCCATCCTGCCACAGCAGCAAGCCGCGCCCAGTGGGCACGCATGCCATGTTGCAGCCAGTTCAAGGTTCCACCACCTCTGCAGAAGGGAGTGTTTTCTCTTTGACATCATCTCCCGTCAAGATGCTCCTGCCTCCTTCCTCGCTACTCATGGCGCCAGGCAGGCGGTTTTCGCCGAGGCGATTGCATAAGAGAAAACAGTTTGCGTCCAACCCATCCTAATGGTGCAGAAGCGACCGTACTCATTGTCCAAGTGTTTGGAGCTGCAGTCCCCTTCCCTTTTCCAAATGGTGGACTCGCACTGTTCCAGAGACTAATGGCTTGTGCCGAGCCGAATGGAGAGTTCCAAGCCGTAAGTTCTTTTCCAAAAAGTCAGTACAAGCCACTCATAAATATGTAAATAGAAAGGTGGCCATTCCTTGAGCTTATCCGTTTGTTCCAAAGGTGCACCGGCAAGTGCGGACGTCTGGACTCTAACTACGGTAGGGGCCAGTACATGTCCTTTTACGGCCCTCTGGGTGATGTTTCTACCGGCCCAGGCACACCAAGAACTTTGACACGAGACCTGCTTTCGCCTCCACGTTGACAAACGGCGGCTCCTGCGCCATATTGTCCGTCCACCTCCTCCTCCACCACCAACACCATCTCACCTCCACAAGACTGTTTCCATCATACCACAGTGTAGGGCACAGCTGTCCACACAGTTTCTATACCTGGCCTTGCCTCGCGACCGAAGTCACACAAGGGGAGGAACTGCTCCGCGTATGCAGCAAGAAATCGATGTGTGGCTTTCTCCGCTCCAACTGCAAATCGGAACCAATGGTGACATACATGGGAGTAACATGGTGTCCCACGCGCTGCACCGAGGAGGGATGGTCCATGCGCCCTCATGGCGCATGTGGGTTTCAATCTGGTTGTGAAAAGGTTTCCTGAGTCTTCCACCGATCATCAGGAAATGGCCAGGAAACTGTGCATCGCACTTGCAACATTCCTACAAAAGCCGGAACTCCCCTCCTCGATTGCGGCGCAGAACGCCTTCCCAACAAAACTCTGATAAGCATGTTTTCCACCCGTTGGAATTCCACCGCTGCACATGTTGGGAACCGACTGTAAGAACAGAAGAAAGGCCATTACGATTTTTTGATGATCCAGGCGGGACAGGAGTACTCCCTGTGTAACTTTGATGTCAGCACAGTGGCAGCTCATGCGTGAACAACCTGCCGTTTGTTGATGTCCATTTGAGGAGGCCCTTAATTGTTCAGTCGCCAGGACTACGGGGTAAATAACGTCATTCACTGCTTCATGCTCCTGGAACAGATGCTGAAAAAAATCTGTCTGGGCAAGGGGACTGGAGATGTGGCGACTACATCGCGTGGCCACATGAGTCCGGTGGTGACTGAATTGGAGGAGGAGGAGAGGACAATTTGGAGCAAACATTGTCCTGGTGAAATGAGTGAACTTTCTACCCAGGTACAATAAGAGGAGAAGCAATGAGCAGCTGGAGGAGGAAGATGGGGGGGGGGAGATGAGGAAGACGAGGCAGATGAACCGCATTAGCACTGTGCCAGTATACATGGAGATGGAGGTAGGGAGCCCCTCGGAGTCACTTGTGCAGATGGCACCGCACATGCTGATTTGCCTGGCTAGTGACAGCCGAATAGTCAGCAATCTCCGACAGAGGGATGAGCTTCGTGCTCCTCCACCCTATTGGACCCATCACTACCGGTCCGATAATGGGAGCCTTTTTCCCATCCTATGAGAGGGAGGAAAAAAATCAAAAACTATAGGGAAAACCTCCTCCGTAGACAGTTGGCCGCTGCCTATGTGCCGGCATCTTACCTCCTCCTTGACAAGGGTCTGACCGGGGGAGGCTTTTCAGCGCTCACGTACTACTGCCGCGACCTGGCCGGGGGAAGGTGGGGGGGTCGGAGCATGTACCACTAATCATTAGCAACCTAAGTCGGAGCCCACTGATGAGCAGTTTCCCTTTCACCCCGCCTAGTGAGGGGGGCGGGTTCGCCACCAGAAAAGCAGCAGGACCGGAGCAGACCCTTTAACAAACAGGTGGGGGCCTCCCTTGGGACAGCACCTCCACCCATTAAAGGGAACCGCTGGACTCCCGGGGCACCCAAAAAAGGTTTGTGGGGGCCAAAACCCTTGCTGATTTTGCAGTGGAGAACTGTCCTACCCCCCTTTTTAGGTGGCATCAGACGGTTGTTCAGTGCGGGGGGGGGCCCACCCTTTAAACCCCCAAGAAAAACCCCCTTTTTGTCCACGGGAACTGGGGAAAAACGACTAAACCTTTGTAAGATAAAATTAGGCTTTGGACCCGGCCAGGATTTCCTACCCCCCCCAATGCCTTGGGTGTCAGACTGACCAACCATGACGCCTCACCCAAAAACTGGGAGAAATGAGTCTGGGTTCAAACTACCTGCCTAAAGCCACTTTTCTGAAGCCGCCACCCCCCCCCTTTGATCCCAACCATCTCCCCTGACAGTTTCCCCAAAATTTTCCAAAAGAAACTTTACCGGGGACTGGTATTCCCCACCCTTTTTCCCAAACACTCTGTTAAAGGGCCCACTGCCTTGCCCCTCATTTTGTTTGTTGTTGCTGGTGCCATAAAAACCACACTGTGTAAATTGTGCCACTGTCTGCCCCTCATGCTGCGCTGTGGCTGCTCCCCGGTGACCTAAAACATTGTGTCTTTTGTCCCCACTGTCTGCCCTCAGGGCTGCTGCGTGGCTGATGCCGTGACCTACACACTGTTTTCCTTTTGCCCCACTCTGTCCTACCCCCTGTTTTTGCCACCTCCAGAATGTCATTGTGCTACTGCCCGACCCAGGGCCTGCGCTGTGGCTGTTTCAGTGACCACCCCACTGTGCCATTTTGCCACTGTCGGACCCATGCGGGCTGCTGGGGCTGCTCCCCGTGACCAACACCCCTGTCATTGTCCCAACTGTTTTGACCCAGCGCTGCGTGGCTGCGGGCCGTGATTTACAAACTCTGTCTTTAGGCCCAACTGCCCCGGACCCATGCTCTGCGGGCTGCTGCCGTGACCAACACACCCCTGCCCTTTGGGCCCCACTGTCTGCCCTTAAATTGCGCTGCTGTGGCTGCTGCCCGTGACCTACACACTGTGCCCATTGTGCCACTGCCCTGACCTCATGCTGCGCTGGGGCTGCTGCCGTGACCTACACACCTGTAAATTTGCCCCTGTCTGACCCTCATGCGCTGCGGGTGGGCTCCCGTGACTTCACACCTGGTCTTTGCCCCCGGGTTTTTCCCTTTAAATGCTGTCCCTGGGGCGCGGGCCGGACCAACACCCTTCTGTCATTTTTCCACGGTCTGACCTTATCTGCTGTTTGGGGGCTGCTGCCGTAAACCTACACACTGTTTAAATTGTCCCAAACTGCTGCCTCTTTCGGGCCCCCCTTGGGGCTGCCCCGGGTACCACCACGGTCTTTGAGCCACGTTTTACCTAAATGCGTTTCTGGGCGCGCCGTGACCTACACACTGTGTCATTGGGCCACTGCTGACCTCATGTTTGGCGGCTGTGGCGTCCCGGGACCTACACCCCCTCTGTCATTGGGGCTGCACACTCTGTGTGGCTCCCACCCGCCCCCTCCCACACTCGGGCCCCCATGCTCCCTTGATGGGGCGCTGCCGGGGGGACCCACCAAAATTGTGTAAATTGTCCCACTCTGTGGCCCTCCCTCCTTTTTTTTTGTGCCACCCCCGGGAAAGAAAAATTTTTCCACTGTTTTACCTCATGCTGTTTGCGGGGGCCCGTTTTCCCTTTGACCTACACCCCTTTGCCCATTGTCCACTTTTTTGACCTAAGCGCTGCTTTTGGTTTTGCTGCCTTGACCTTCCTTGCCCAATTGTCCATTTGCTAAACCTCATTTTTGGTTTGCTGGGTTTGCGGCCATAACCTACACACGTGTTCATTGTGCCACTCTTGGCCTACCCCCTTTTTTTTGCCACCTCCAAAAATTTTTTTTTGTGCCACTCTCTGATCTCAGGGCGGCTGGGGCCCTTGCCGCCGTCACCTCCACACTCTGTCACTGATTTTGACAAAACCTGACCCCTCGGGTTTTTTTTTTTTTTTTTCCACTTTCGCTACCTTGATTTTTTAAAGGCTAAAATTCCCCCTTAATTTTTTGGCCCAGTTTTCCCAAAGTGCCCAGAAATTTTGGGAGTAAAAGGCGTTTTCTAAGAGGGGCGGCAGTCATCTGGGTGTTAATACAAAAAACACAACATTGAAAATGAAGCCCAAAACCAAGCCCCTACGGCTTTAAAAAAGGCATAGCACAAACTTTTTTACAGCCCCCCTCCCAGAAACTGGGGCACCCCTTGGAAATAAAATTGTTTTTTAACGTGATTCGTCCCGAAGTAATTCAACAAAGGGTTTTTTTTTTGTGGGGAAAAATTCCGCGAAGTGAAAGTACCGAATTTTGGGGAAATTTTTCCCCCATCTCAAATTTTAACTTTTTTTACTTTTTTATTTTTGGAAGGGTTTTTTTCTTTTAAATTTTAAAAAGGGGTTTTTTTTTTTGCTGACCCAAATTTGAGTGTTTCCCAGGGATACGTCCCCCACGCGGTATCCTTTTTCCCCCGACTGCGCATTGGGAAAATTCCCGATAAAACGGTTTAAACGGTTTTTTGTCATGTTTTGCATTCTGGCGCGGTGTCTTTTTTTTCCGGGACTTTGCCGTCAGGAGGGGGAAACCCGGGGCCGTTGGGGCTTCTGTGGGCGCTTTTTCCGGGGCGGGGCCCGGCGAGCTTCCGGACTTGCCAGTTAGACTTGTAAGACGCTCATTTTTTTACCTCAGGGCTTCTTTATTTACTGACAGCTGGTAAATTTTCTACTTTGACGGGTTTGACGATACGGGTTTCCTCCCCCCTCCTCTTTAAAATTTTTTATATTTTTTAAAACTTTTTTTATTGATAATTTTGGGGGTTTTTCCCCTTTGTTTTCCCCCTTAACATCAAAAATATTTTCCACATTGAAAATATTGTCATTTTTGGGGGTTGGGTTTTATTGTTTAAATTTTTTATTTTTATAAATGATTGTTTATTGATTTTCACTATTGAAACGTTGTCTCTTGAAACATGTGGAAATAAATCACTTTTTTGCTATTGAAAAATTTTAATACCGTGAGTGCTGCAATTTTTTCTATTTATCTATCTATCTATCACAGTTAATATCAACTCATATTGAAAAAATATACCCAAGTGAGTGCTGACAAGTACACCTTCCCAATGCGCGTTTCACATCTAAGCTTTGTTAGGGGAAGTCTCATAAACAGCGTGAATCAAAGGGCTTTAAATAGAGGTATAAATGGAAGAGGAATGAAACACACCTGAGAGTAGATGTGCCAACATAACGCTTCGCCATGCTTTCCCGGTTGGGATTCTAGTCGCCACAGAGAGGCGTCACACAAGCACGACCGCTATCACGCCTCAGACGCGTCATAGGTGCGGGAGCAATAACGCGCCCATGTAAAGACGCGTTTCCATTGAGCCGACATCCCCCGGAGCATGGCAAAGCATCGGCGCACTACAAAGCAAATAGACTATAGGACCGGCCAGGATATAAGTATATTGCAGAACAGGAGGAGTATATAAGAAAAATACAATAGAGTAATATATCAAAATAAAATCAGGGTACAAAATATATATATATAATATACTATATATAATATATATATATATATATCATATAATATATAAAATAATATATATATATAAATATATCGTGAATCTCTTATGAATATCAATGTGAATGTGCTTTTAAGATGACACACAAATATATGCCAAAGTAATAAAGTGTAAAACAAACAAAAAATATCAAGTGACTTTATAAAATAATAATACCTATGATTAATAAAAAAGGTAAAAAAAAAAAAAAGCTTTTTTATTTATTCTTTCTCCTCAGTATAACGTCCCTAGAGTTTGTTATATTTAAGATGTGGGTCGAATTGCTCTAACGAAGTGGACTTCCTTTAGATTTCAAGAAAACTTCGGTACTGACGGAGCGAAGTTTATGGGGTAATTTCGGGAACGAAGCGTTTTTAATAATTGATAAAATTTGGCCGCAGCACATGGCGATGTAATGGGCCAGAACTCTGGGAGGAAGAAAGGAATAACCTCAATGCCATTGCAGAGTTGAAGTCAAATCAGAGACCGCGGATTCTGTGACGTCACCAATGCGCACTAATAAGTCCGGACTCGACGCTGGCAGAATCACGACTCCTCCTCATCTGGTGCCATGCTGTAGCTGCAGCAGCTGCAGTAGTTGGATCTCACCCAAAAGAAAATTACTTATTATAACATGATTTTTTGGGGGTTTCCACAGCTTTTCCTCAGGACTGCTCCTCTTCCGTTCTAATTTGGATTTCTGGGTATTGGAATTGAAGTTCATTGTGGGTCCCAATCGCATGCATATACATTTTATTTAATGCTATCAATCGGGTCATTTCTGGAGCACATTGACTATCCCAGGGTTGTCTAAGCTATTTTTGCTTTTGTATTCAGAAACAGCGTTTTAACCAGCCACATACCAGATAATTTTTTGCTGCTCATTTCATTTGCGCAATTTATATCCAAGGGTTCCTTAAGTGGTTTGTGCTTTTGTATTTATAAAAGAAAAACGGTGGTTTTTTCAACGCCAAAGAGACATTTTTCCTGTTGATCTCCTGTAGCATATTTTTATATCCGAAAGTTTAATTAAGCAAAATATTCTGCTTTGTAGTCAGTAAAATAAACAGTGTTTTCAAACGCCAAAGGACGAAAACTTTTTGTCCCTGTAGCATAATTTATATCGAAGGTTAATTAAGCGTCTTTCTGCTTTTTTTTGTTCAGTAAAAGAAAGCGTTTTAACACTGCCACATACCAGTTTATTTTTTTCCTGGTGATGTTCTTAGCATCTAATTTATACTAAGGGTTAATTAAGCCTGTTTGTGCTTTTTATATCAGTAAAATACACAAAGTTCTAAACGGCACATACAAGTAAATTTTTCCTCTGTGGCCATTTGTGGAGCGCAATTTATATCCAAAGGTTACCCAAGCCTGTTAGTCGGTTCATTTGGAGTCAAATACAGGGTGTGTATTTTATCATATACAGATATCTTCATTAAACCCCCAGAGTTTGTAAATTTATGAACAAACAAGTAATTCAACAGAGAGGATGGCAGGCCTCTTCACATGCGAGTGCAGTGGCACAAACATTCCTGGAGCAGGCACAGGTCAACAGCACAGTAAGGGGACGTCTCCAGCAGGGGTCACGTCGGTGCGGCAAAACTGCTTGGTGGTCCATGTAGCGACGTGGTGTTGGATCAGCACCCCAAGGGTTCTTGATTGTTGAGTAGGATTCCATCAACTCCACCCCAAAACAACTGACAACCTAGCCAAACAGTCGGTGGGTTCGCAGATAAAACTCTTAGTTGTATGGCCCGGGAACAGGTCTCGCCCTCACCTTCCTCAACCCGCCTCTTTCCCGTTAAGGTCCCTCAGACAGAGAACTAGTATGTGGTCTGGGCTCAGCGCCAGTATACAGCGAGGACAAACAATTTGAGGACGGTCCAGGCAGCTACTGGCAACGAAGAGGTGGGGCAGACATCCTCTGCTTCTTGCAGTATGATGTGGAGAGTGGCATGGGAGGAATTTTTGGCTACGGTCAGCCTCTGCATCGACCAAGACTGTTGAGGAGGACAGCAAGTGATATCAAACACTCATGAAGTAATAAACGTGGTGGTTTTGAATCCAGTTTCTGCGTTACACCAGTTTGTTCAAAAATGCATCATATGGAACTTGAACGAAGGAAACCAAAACTTCAGGGAATTTTTTAGGTGCTTATTTGCATTCTTTGGCCTGTTGAATTGAATTGCATAGAAACTGGATTGGACAGAACAAAAAATCAGTACAAAAAGCAAATGCTGCAAAACAGGCTTTGGATGAACTTTCTTCCAGTAAGAAAATGTGAATCGTATGTCCAACTTAACAGAAGCAAAAACCACAATCCTTCTGGAGGCCCTCCCCTGTTAACCGGTGGAACAAATACATCCACAAAACCGATTTTACGTGAGTTAAGAAAAGCAAGTTGATAAACCGTTCATTTGTTCATCGAAGAGATAAACAACAGGTGATAAAGGAAAAGTTATGCTGAACTATTATCCAGTGTCCAGATTTTGAAAGCTGTGGAATTCTTTAGCTGCAATATTGTAAATGGAAAAAGGTTCCTCCCAACCGAACAACCACCTCCAAGAATATAATATAAATAATAATAATAATACATAATAATAATAATATATAACAATCTTTAGAGCCTATAGAGAGAGCGTTTCCTTCAGCCTCGTCTGTCATATCCATGTAACGTACTTCTTGGCTCCGTCCCTTGACCATGAAACATAACCGCCTGTCCTGACCATACCGCCAGTCCCCGACTCCGTCCGAGTTTGCCTTATGATTTTGTACCATGCTACACCTCGGCTGCCACCACAAGCAAGTCATGTCAGGGGTAGCAACCTGGTATACTCCCGCCGCAGCAAGTCCATCCCGCTTAGAGTCCTACTTAGAGACCTCCATAGAGTCCGCTCGCTGGCGTGGCTATTTGCCATCGCTTGCGGTGGTCCAGTGGATCACCTACCGCTGTCCGTGACAAACTGAAGCAGTGGAATGAACCGTCATTACAACCCGTAGTCCCGGGCGACAGACAAATACCGTGTCCACATGAAAGGGCCTGAAAAACGACAGATGTCATGCATGAGCTCCCACTGGCCACATTAAAATTCACGGGGGTACTCCGTCGCTTGGATCATAATAAACCATTAATGCCTTTTCCCGCTCTAGAGTGTCCAAACTAGGAGGGGGAAAATTCCAACTTTTGGGAAAATGTCAATTTCGTCTAGTTGGGGGGGCCGGTTCCACTGCGTTTAAGGAGGGGTGTTTGGGCGGTTTAAGAACGGTTGGAGTGCATGCAAAATTTCCTGGCCATTTTTGAATGTTTTGCAAGGGTAAAAGATTGAAAAAACCAGACTAAACTTGTTGCATGCAGGGAGCATGGCTCAGCCCCTCCTACGCAGCGCGGCCCCCATTTTTTCCCCTTTCTTCAAAATGGTTCAAATTTTTATTTTGTTGCAGGAAATCCACAAATCGATGTCATCTTGCATGCCCGGGGCTTTCCCCCCCGGTGCACTTCATTTCCCGGGGGAATACTCCGTCCACTTGAATAAAAAAAACGTTAATGCCCCTTTCTCTTTTTCATCAATTTCCCCCTGTTCAAAAAATTTCACCGCTAATATATTATTCCTGTTCATATTTCCCTTCATACATTTCCCCCTTTTAAAAATTTTTTATTCCTTTATAAATTTTCCCCCCTGTTCATAAATTTCTTTTTTATATTTTTATTCCTGTTCATAAATTTCCCCCGTTCATCAGTTCCTTTTCCCTGCCTTGAAACCCGACTTTCGCTCGTTCCTGCCCTGAATTCCCCGGCCCCCCCTGACTGTTGGCTTTACCTTTGCTACGAGTTTCGTTTACGATCGGTCCCCTCGCTTCCCTCGGCTGCCACGCAAGTAGTCGCCCCAGGGGTAGCGACCTGGAGGACTCCGCCGAGAAAGTCCACCTCCTTGCGGCGGGCTCTGGGAAAACGGGGCCCTATTTTAGACCCCCTCCCGGGCCGAGGAGCCACTACCCGTTTTGTTACAATGGCAGAAGTAAATGCCAAGTTTCCTGGCCATTTTCTTTGAATGGGAGATCCCCCCCACTTGAAAAAAGGGTGGACGCATTCCACCCAAATTGGACAGGAGCACAGTCGCTTCTGCACTTGGGGTGGATAGACGCATACTGCTGTTCTTGGCAATCGTCTCGGGAACGACGCTGGCACCTGAGGGCCAAGGGGCAGGAGTAATGCACCGGTGATAAAAGTATAGACAGGGAGTTGTCTTCGGAGTGTGGTGAAGCCTTGACTGCCTGAATGGGAGGCGTGCCACTGGGTGCTGCTGTGTTGGGACAGGATGGACCACCACATTGAAACATATGGTACATGCATATGTTGATGCGGGGGGTGGTGCCAACGTTAGGTCCCCGGTCACGCTTTACTTTTGCCCAAATTCTACATAAGTTTGTTCAACCCCCTCTGGGTCTTGTCAAAAAAAAGTCACATCGGAGTAGGTGACTTACCACCCAAAACTCCGCACTGACGACTGTTACGCCCCTGCCCAGTCGCCCCCCTTTCGCTACTTTCGGGACCGCAAAGTGGGTGGGCTAGATCGTGGCCATTTGGCTCCCAAACCCCGCCTGTGCCACCCCGTGACTCCCGGCAAAAACTACCGACAAAGGGTTTTCCCACTGCCCGACACGCAAGCGCCGCTCCTTTCCCCAATGATAAAGATAACCCCTTTACATGTTGGTCTGGGTAGCTGATAGCATTACATGGCTTTTTAAAATACCCCGTATGTGAGACACCCAAATTTACTCTTGGCCCGACAAAATTTAAATCTCTCGTTTTCCAAAAATCCCCGATTGTCTGTCGTCCCAAAACCTCCTTCTTCTCCTCCCGTCTCCTAAACTTAATGTAGAGAAAACGGAAAGCTTCCAGGGCCGGGCAATGGGGAGTCGGGGTAGGCGACCACATAGGGCGCCATTCATCCCGTGAGAAAAAAAAAAGGGGGATTCACCCCCCCTCCAAGTGCGATCGGGTACATCGATTTGTTTGCTTGTCACCGCCGTCCACCCCAACGGTGTTCTGTAAAGCCTACCCCTCACAACATAACCCCCATTGCAACTCCCTATCCCCTTTTGCCCGTTCTGCAAGAAGCAGCGAAGTCTTTCCCACCTCTTTGCTTCCACTTCCTTAAAAATTTTGTCCTCATGTATAGTGCCCCAGAGGGGCCCCAGCACTGTGTTTCTGGGTGTGGGAAACGAACAGGAAGAGGTGGGGTTGTGGACAGGTGGAGCCCCTCACCTGCTCCCGGGGCCCTGTAACTAGGATTGTGTGTTAAAAAACCCCCGATTTTGGTGGGGTTGTCAGATGTATCTGGGGGAAATGTAGACCTAGTGTGGGTCAAAACAGGCCGGTAGATGACCTGTTTGTGTGGCCCTGCGGGTGACACCTGCTGTGACGTCCCCCC
Source organism: Phyllomedusa bahiana (assembly GCA_025379985.1). Lineage (NCBI taxonomy): Eukaryota > Metazoa > Chordata > Amphibia > Anura > Hylidae > Phyllomedusa > Phyllomedusa bahiana. The sequence continues at coordinate 15,314 of JAODAL010033254.1, read as the reverse complement.
ACTGTGCGCGTTGTGGCAGCTCCAGGAACCTACTATTGTGTTCTTTGACGCTATGGTAGGATCTTACGCCCTCAGCTTTTTTTTCTTTCCAGCTGGCGCTGCCATGACTTTGTCAGGCTGCGTTCCCGCATCAGTTATTTGGTCAATTTTGCCCATGTAAGTGCCCAGGGAATTTTAGAGTTAAGCGATTCTAAGAGCGGCGGCTGTCATGTGCGTGTCATACTAAAACACAGCATTATATGAAGACCAAACCATGCTCCCTCTGCATATTTAAGCATGGCACAACGTTCTACAACACCCTACAGGCTCTGTGCAGCCAGGAAATGGCTGTTTTAACGCGATTCGTCCTGAAGTAATTCAGGACGAAACGGATTTTGACGGAAAATTCGGCGAACCGAATTTTTAAGAAATTCGCCCATCTCTAGTTATATTATAGAAAAATCTTCATAAATGTCTGCACTCTTCCTTCAGATGGAAAAAAAAAACATTCTTCCAAACTTCACAACAAACCCTACCATAGAAAAGTTAAAACCTCATAATCCAACGCGCCCATATAGTGGTAGATATCAGTGTACATAGGCTCTGCAGGCTGTATATTAACTCCATACAATGACCATATAGTGGTAGATATCAGTGTACACAGGCTATGAACATATAAGTTATTACAGTGCAAATACACTTAGAGACTCACAGTTGAAGTCTTTTCTGCTGAGTCATTCTCTTTTTTTTTTTTTTTTTCTTTCTCCATCCAGTCTGGACCACCTTGAAGTCTTCCCCCGGCCACAACTCGTCCCTGTAGAATTTACCACACAATCATGTTAGACTCCAAACAGTGAAGGTTCCCTCAACCATCTATAGGGCCCTCATTTGTGCCACCAGTAGGTAGCAGCACACCTATATAGTAGGCAACCCCGCCTCCCAAATTAGGCAGGCAGATACATAGACACTCCTAGATTAGACCCTAAAAACTTGTCAGAAAAGTAGGATGACGCTTCCAATTAAGTAGGTAAAGTTCTCCTAAAAGCAGCATAGATAGGTTGGTGTATAGAATCCCCTCAGTAGGTAGGTATATAAGGCTCCCTCAACAAGTAGGTACATAGGTCCCCAGTAGGTTTGTACTGTATAAAGGCCACCGCCAAATAAGTAGGTAAATAGGGTTCCACAGTAGAGAGTTATGTATATAGGTCCCCCCAATAGGTAGGTATATAGGGCCCCTTATAGTAGGTATGTATAAAGAGCCCTCTCTAGTAGATATACAGAGCCTGCAGGTCTATGTGGCCCAGCAATTCAGCTGTGTGGGTGGGGGGCCTGTTGGATGCACCACTGCAGTACGGGGTTAATTGGCTGTGACCGGAGTAAACTCTGCTTGTGGTGAATACCACATGAAGCCAGCTGTATATTCTGAGCCTGCATGATGTCCATGGCGTATCAGTATGTCATGTGTCAAGAACCCCTTTCCAACCTTGACGGTATGTCAAATGTCAGCAAGAAGTTAAACTACCTCCCTTGTGATGATGCCAATCATGGAGGAAGGTATCAGGGTGTTGGCATGACTATGTGGTTCCCTTGAAGTTAGATCAAGTAGTCAGGATATTGTCCAGCACTGACTGATTTGCACTGGCATAATTTATCGTTCACTGCTGTTTATATGAATGTAATTCTACACTTTCTTGATATTTATATTCCTATGATATGATGTACAATGCATTAGCACTTTCTATTAAGATGCACTTTCTATTTATTATCCTGTGTAGTTTACATTTATGAATTTACCTGTTGGGGCTAATTATGTATTTATATTATGAGATGATATCCATGTTAATCATGTTTTGTTAATACTCTAGATGTATTTATCCAATTTCATTGCTGCCCTATTTGTGTACGAAACTATTTTTGGTCATAATAAAAATAAAATGTGTGGGCAACATGACCTGTTTTTTCTGTAGGAAGTGTCAACAAGGTCCTGATGGGTTGCCACATGTATCTGGAGCTATGCAGACTGAAGTGCTTCCCACAGCTGCTGTAGAATGGAGGACTATCCATAGAAATAACACGACAATTGAGGTGGTCCCACAGATGTTCAATTGGGTTCAAGTCTGAAAAATAAGAGGAATAGAGTACTACTTAGAAGTCTTGGTCCTGCTCTTCAAACCAATGTCGGACATTTCTAGCCATGTGACATGTCGCATTGTCTTGCTGAAAGATCCCATCCACCTCAGGAAGTACAATCAGCATGTATGGGTTTAAGTAATCTGCAAAGATGGATTCATACCCATATCGGTTGAAAGTGTCATCCTCATGGATAAGTGGGCCACAAGAATGACACACAAAAATTCCCCAGACCATAATACTGCCACCACCAGTATCTGTGCTTCCGACAAGGGTTGCAGGATGTTTGTTCGTTAATGTTTATTGCCATACATGCCAATATACATCCGTTCAATGAAGCAAAAACATAACAATTCTGATGCTGCTGTTAAACTTGAAGCATTTTCTGCTTATGAAACGTGGTTAGCTGAGTTGCAGTAATCATCTGTCCACTTTGGAGTCCCATATGCAGTAGGGTTCGCTGACCTATTTTTTTAGACACACAAGTGGTATCCCTATGGTTGATTTTAGGAGTTAGCTGCCATACTTTATTGTGTCTGTCAACCCTTGTGCTCATTTGTAGCTAAAATCCACTTCTCACATCAATTGCACGTGGTGCTACACAGTTTCCACATTGCTTTTCTTCATTTGTGCCATGTGTCCACTCCCAATTCACTTCCACTATAGCAGTATGCGAATAGTTCACAAACTTTGCGATTTTAGAAATACTGCCCACCTTGGACAAAAAGCTGCTATTCATCCCTTTTTGCAATTCTGATAAATCGACTTTTTTCCCCATAACAGCAATGTGCAGAAAGCAGATCACACACCTTACATACCTACCAAGCCAGCTCATGACTAGAGATGGGCGAATTGATTCTAACGAAGTGGAATTCGTTTAGAATTTCAGGAAAACTTCGGTTCGGAACGAAGTCGAATTTTGGGGGTAACTTCGGGGTGAACGAAGTTGCTTTTTGATTGATAAAATGGCTGCGAGCACATGCCGTTACATGGGGCAAAGAACTCTGGGGGGAAGAAGGGCATAGCCTGCATGACATGTGCAGAGATAAAGCCAATCAGAGCCCGGGCGGGATTCTGTGACGTCACCGCACTATATAAGTCTGGGCGCGACGCTAGGAACTTATACCGCTCTCACTGTACTGATTAGGGAAAGTGGTGCCGCAGCTGCTTATGATAGCTGATACTAAAGAACTCATTTTTATACTGCGATTTTTGGTGGGTATCACAGCTTGTCTCAGAGACTGCTTCTCTTAACGTTCTATTTCTGATGTTGTGGGGTATTGGATCTGAAGGTCCAGTGTGGTCCAGTGCAGCTGCATATACATTTTAATGCTATTTGCTCACAGCACATTGAATTTTCCAAGGGTGATCTAAGCCTGTTCCTGTTGTATTATTTAAAGAAACAGCGTTTTTACAATAAAAATACCACTTCATTTTTGGTGCTCAATACTTTTGTGCAATTTACATACTGGGGTTATTTAAGAGTTGTTTTTGCTGCTGTGGTGACTAAAAGAAACCGTTTATTTCACCGCCAAAAAATACATTTTTCCTGTAGCATAATTCACAAGAGAAGATTAATTACAAGTTTTCCTCTTGTTGTGTAGTGTAAAAAAACGCCATTGTAAACGCTACAAAGCTCGTAGTTTTGGGTTGCTCAATTCTATTGCGCAATTTACATCCGGGGGTTTAAATTTAAAAGCGTTGTTCTGCTGCTGTGGCCACTAAAAAAAAACCATCTTTTTCACCGCAAAAAATTCATTTTTCCTGTAGCATAATTCACAAGCAAAGGTTAATTACAATTTTTTCTCTTGTTGTGTAGCGTAAAATAACACCATTGAAAACACGTACAAAGCTGGTAGTTTTTGGCTGCTCAATTATTTTGAGCAATTTTCATCCGGATTTAAATTAAGCGTTGTTCTGTGCTGTGGTGACTAAAAGAAACGTTTATTTCACCGCCAAAAAATAAATTTTTCCTGTAGCATAATTCACAAGCGAAGGTTAATTACAAGTTTTCCTCTGGTTGTGTAGCTTAAAAAACACGCAATTGTAACACGCTACAAAGCTGGTAGTTTTTGGTTGCTCAATTATTTTGCGCAATTTACATCCAGGGGTTAATTAAGCGTTGTTCTGCTGCTGTGGTGACTAAAATAAACCATCTTTTTCACCGCCAAAAAATACATTTTTCCTGTAGCATAATTCACAAGCAAAGGTTAATTACAATTTTTTCTCTTGTTGTGTAGCGTAAAATACACGCCATTGTAACACGCTACAAAACTGGTAGTTTTTGGCTGCTCAATTATTTTGCGCAATTTACATCCAGGGGTTAATTAAGCGTTATTCTGCTGCTGTGGTGACTAAAATAAACCGTCTTGTTCACCGCCCAAAAATAAATTTTTCCTGTAGCATAATTCACAAGCAAAGGTTAATTACAACTTTTTCTCTTGTTGTGTAGCGTAAAATACAAACATGTAACACGCTAAAAAGCTGGTAGTTTTTGGCTGTCAATTCTTTTGTGCAATTTACATACAGGGGTTAATTTAAGAGTTGTTCTGCTGTTGTGGTGACTAAAATAAACCGTCTTTTTCACCGCCAAAAAATAAATTTTTCCTGTAGCATAATTAAACAAGCGAAGGTTAATTTAAACAAGTTTTCCTCTTGTTGTGTAGCATAAAAAACACGCAATTGTAACACGCTACAAAGCTGGTAGTTTTTGGTTGCTCAATTCTTTTGCGCAATTTACATCCAGGGGTTAATTAAGCGTTGTTCTGCTGCTGTAGTGACTAAAATAAACCGTCTTTTTCACGCCAAAAAAATAATTTTTCCTGTAGCATAATTCATAAGCGAAGGTTAATTTAACAAATTTTTTCTCTTGTTGTGTAGCTTTAAAAAAACACACCCATTGTAACACGCTTCAAAGCTGGTAGTTTTTGGTTGCTCAATTCTTTTGCGCAATTTAAATCCAGGGGTTAATTAACCGTTGTTCTGCTGTTGTGGTGACTAAAATAAACCGTCTTTTTCACCGGCAAAAAAGACATTTTGCCTGTAGCATAATTCACAAGCGAAGATTAATTACAAGTTTTTCTCTTGTTGTGTAGCGTAAAATACACTCCATTGTAACACACTACAAAGCTGGTAGTTTTTGGCTGCTCAATTCTTTTGCGCAATTTACATCCAAGAGTTAACTAAGTGTTTTTCTGCAGTTGTACTCAGCAAAAGAAACGTTCTTTCTCACCGTCATAGAAGAAATTCTGTAGCATAATTCATTCCAAAGGGTTTAAATTAAGCCTTTTGTGCTTTTATATTCATTAAATAAACAGGTGTTTTAAATGGCACATACAAGTCAATTTTTCCTCCCCATTTTTTGGAGCGCAATTTATACCCAAAGGGGTTTAAACCCAAGCTTCTTAGTGGGTTCATTTGGAGTCAAATACAGGGTGTGTACAGTATTACATATACAGATATCTTCATCAAAAAAGTGTCTGTACATTTTAGAGCAAAACAGTATATCAGACAGAGAGGTGGCAGGCTCTTCACATTCCTGGAGCAGGCCCAGGTCGCAGCACAGAAAGGGGACGTCGCAGCAGGGGTCAATCGGTGAGGCCACAACTGCCACTGTCATCTAGTGGCCGTGTGTTGTTCAGCAACCCAATGGTTCTTGATTGGTTGACTAGGTCATCCACTTCCTCCCAGATGACATCTGACAACCCAGCCCAAAAGTCGGTGGGAACGTCAGACACAACCCTTAGTTGGCATGGCCCAGGAGTGGGTCGGCGACCCTCACCTGTCCTCAACCCACCTCTGTCCCATCCAGTTCCCTCAGCCAGAGATCTACTATGTGGTCTGGGCTTCGACCACTAAATAGCGAGATGAACAATTTAGGGTGCAGTCAGCAGCTACTTGGCAGTGAAAATGGGGCCAATATCCTCTGCTTCTTGCAGTAGGCGGCAAAGTATAAAAAGTGGAGAGTGGCATGGGAGGTCATGTTGTGAGGGGGCCAGCCTCTTTCATACCAAGGGGGCCGTGATGAGGACAGCAGTGACGATGAAAAAACAAATAGATGATTTTTTAGCCACGCAACTTTGGGGGCCGGGTGAGGCAAGGGCTTCATCCCTCCTCAAGAGAAGAGGGGGTCAGCTTGCGCGTAGACGCGGCGCAGCCAGCAAGTGGGTTGTGTGGCGTGAGTCAGCAGGATAGCAGCAGTGTGAGTCGGGAGCCAAGCGGCACACAGGGTAAAAACCCGCTTCGCAGTCCAAGAAGTAGCGGCCCAGGGGCTCATCGGGCAGGCCCGGGCAGTATTCACTCAGTGCGGAGCGTTGGCGGTTAAAATCAGCTACTCGGCGGGGTGTGTGGCAGTTCTTTGCTAAGACAAACCCGGGGGAGCTGAATTTTGGGTATATGTAGAATATGTAGGCTGAAAGTGAATCGTGGCCAGGGAGCTAACGTTTGGCACCATTTGGGCCCGGGGTCAACACATGCAGCGTCACCATCCGGTGGCCTGGGAGAAACGTGGCTCAGATGTGGTGGTCCATCCTGCCGCCGCAACAACAGCAGCGCCCAGTGGCACGCATGCCATTGCAGCCAGTCAAGGCTCCACCACCTCTGCAGAAGAGAGCTGTTTCTCTTTGACATCATCTCCCGGTCCAGATGCTCCTGCTCCTCGCTACTCATGGCGCCAGCAGTCGTTCAGTGAGGTGATTGCAAAGAGACAACAGTATGCGTCCAACCATCCTAAGGTGCAGAAGCTGACCATGCTCCTGTTCACGTTGTTGGTACTGCAGACCCTCCCTTTGCAAATGGTGGACTCTGCACCGTTCAGAGAACTAAAGGTTTGTTGCCGAGCCGAGATGGAGAGTTCCAAGCCATAATTTTTTTTTCCCAAAAAAGGCAGTACCAGCACTTCATAAATATTAGAACAGAAGGTGGGCCATTCCCATTGAGCTTATCGTTTGTCCAAGGTGCACGGCAGCGCGGACGTCTGGAGCTGTAACTACGTCAGGGCCATACATGTTCTTTACGGCCCACTGGTGAATGTGCTTCCTGCCCAGGCCACACCAACAATTTGGACAGGAGACGCCGCTTTTCCCCCCACGTTGTCAAACTGCGGCTCCTGCGCCAATATCCGCCTCCTCCACCACCATCTCAGCCTCCACAAGTACTGCTCCATCATACCACATGTGTAGGGCACAACGGTGTCACGCAGTTCTACACCTGGTTTGCCTCAGCGAACGAAGTCACAAGGGGGGGTAACTCCTCGCGTTCCCTGCAGCAAGAAATCGATGTGTGCCTTTCTCCGCGCCAACTGCAAATTGGAACCATGGTGACGGACAATGGGAGTAACATGGTGTCCGCGCTGCACCGAGGAGGGATGGTGCATGCGCCCTGCATGGCGCACGTGTTCAATTTTGGTTGTGAAAAGGTTCCTGAAGTCTCCACCAAACTTCAGAAGATTCTGAAAATTGCCAGCAAACCTGGGATGCACTTCATCCATTCCTACAAAGCCAGGAAACCCTCGTCGAGTTGCAGCGGGCAGAACGGCCTCCCCCCAAAACACTTATATGTGATGTTTCCACCCGTTGGAATTCCAGCCTGCACAAGTTGTACCGACTGTATTAACAGAGAAAGGCCATTAACGAATTTTTTATGATCCAGCCGGACAGGAGTACCCCCTGTGTAACTTTTTATGTCAGCCAGTGGCAGCTCAGCGTGACACTTGCCGTTTGTTGAGGCCATTCGAGAAGGCCAATATTTGTCAGCGCCGGACTATGGATGAATAACGTCATTCCACTGCTAATGTCCTGGAACAGATGCTGAAAAAACTGTCTGGGCAGGGACTGGAGACGTGGCGACTACATCTCGCGCCACATGAGTCCGTGGGACTAAATTGGGGGAGGAGGAGGAGGGCATTGGAGCAGAAGCATTGCTGGTGAAATGAGTGGATTTCTACCCAGGGGACATGAGAGGAGGTGCAGGAGCAGCTGAGGAGGAAGAGGAGATGAGGAAGACGAGGCAGATGACCCCGCAAGCACCGTGGATATACAGTGTACATGAGGCAGGGAGCCCTTCGAGTCAAATTGGCAGATGCCCGCAGCATGCTGATTTGCCTGGCTAGTGGGCAGCCGAATAGTCAGCATCCGGCAGAGGGGTGACTTCTGGCTCTCCACCCCATTGGACCCTCGCTACCAGTCCAAAATGGGAGCGTTTTTCCCAGCTGCTGAAAAGGGGGGACAAACTCAGAAAACTATAGGGAAATCCTCCATAGTCTGTTGGCCGCTGCCTATGTTCGACATCGTCCCTCCTCTGACAGGTCTGACCGGGGGGGTTCTTCAGCGCTCACGTACTACTGCCGCGGCTTCTGGGGGGAAAAGGGGGGGGTAGGAGCAGTACCACTCCCTCAGCAGCAACCTAAGTCTGAGTCCCCTGATGAGCAGCTTCCTTCACCCGCCAAATGAGGAGGGCAGTCGCCAACACAGCAGCAGGACCTGGAGCAGACCCTGAACCAACAGGTGGTTTGGGCCTACTTGGACAGCACCCGCCACCCCAGTTAGAAGATCCGTTGGACTACTGGGCAGCCAAACTGGATTTGTTGGGCCCCAACTTGCCGAGTTTGCAGTGGAGAAGCTGTCCTGCCCGCCAGTAGTGTGGCATCAGAGCGGGTGTTCATGGGGCGGGGGCCATCGTTACCCCAAGGAGAACCCGCTTGTCCCTGGGAAAAGGGGGAAGACCCGCCATTGTCAAGATGAAACAGGGTGGATGGCCAGGATTTCCCCACAAACCCAAAGCCCTTTGGGGTCCCAAATACATCCCGCCCCTGGGGCGCCTCACCAAAAAAATTGAGAAATGAGTCTGGGTTCAAACTACCTGCCTCAGCCCCTTTCGATGCGGCCACTCGCCCGATGCCCCCAATCCCGCTGACAGTTTTCCCTTGACACCAAACAAACTTTTCCCGGGGCTGATATTTTTCCCCCCACCTCCACACTCTGTCAAATTTTTGCCACTTTATGGGCCCCATGCTGTGCTGCTGTTTTCTGGTGCCGTGAAAACCACACTGTGTCATTTTTGCCACTCTCTGACCCCATGCTGTTTCCCTTTCCGCCCTACCCCCACTCTCTGTCATTGTGCCACTCTGGGGCCTTCTCCGTTTTTCCACCCCCAGAATGTCATTGTTTCCACTGTCTGACCTCATGCTGCGCCGCCCTCACCCCCACTCTCTTTTCATTGTGCCAAAACCCGTAGTCAAATACTGTTTTTTCCCCTCCAGAAAAACATTTTTTGCCCTGTCTGGGCCTCAAGCCGCTGCTGCCGTCCCTCCACTCTCTTTTATTTGTGCCCCTCAGTGGGCCCAATCTGTTTTTTTTCCCCCCCAGAATGTCATTTTGCCACTGTCTGACCTCATGCTGCGCCGCCGACCTCTGCACTGTGTTATTGTCCCACTCTTTTCCTTTCCCCCTGTTTTTGCCACCCCCAAAAAAAGTCATTGTGCCCCTTTTTCCTTACCTCATCGCGCCGTCACCCCCCAATCTCTGTCATTGTGCCACTCTTTTGGCCCCAAATACTTTTTTTGCCCCCCCCAAAGAATGTCATTGTGCCACTTTCTTCCCTCATGCTGCTCCCCCCCGTCACCCCCCAGTCTCTGTCTTTTTTGCCACTCTTTGGCCTATTTCCATTTTTTGCCACCTCCAGAATGTAAATTGTCCACGTCGACCTCTTGCTGCGGCTGCCGGGCCTCCAAAACTGGTCATTGTCCCAAATCTGTGGCCTACTTTTGTTTTTGCCACCCCCCAAATGTCTTGTCCCACTTTTCTGACCTCATGGGGCCCTGCTGCGGGGCCTCCACACGGTGTCATTGGGCCAAACCTGGGGGCCTACCTTTTTTTTGCCACCTCCAAATTTCATTGTGCCCTGTCTCCCCTCAAGCTCCCTGTGCCGTGCCCTCCCCCTTTGTTCATTGTCCCACTTTTGGGGCCTTCTGTGTTTTTGCCCCCTCCAGAATGAAAATTGTGCCACTGTCTGCCCTCAGCTGCTGCTGTGGCTGCTTCCAAAACCTACAAACTGGTCATTGTCCCACTCTGGGGCCTACTACTGTTTTTGCCACCTTCAGAAGTCATTGTGCCACTCTCTGACCTCATGTGCTCCGCCGAAACCTCCACTCTTGTCATTGTGCCACCTGTGGCCTACCCCCGTTTTTGCCACCTCCACAATGCTTGTGCCACTATCGTCCTCATGCGGCGCTCCCCGTCACCTCCACTCTCTGTCATTGTCCACTCGTGGCCTACCCATTTTTTTTGCCCCCTACGATGTTTTGTCCCACTGCTGACCTCATGCTGCTGCGCTGTGACCCCACACGTGTCGTTGTCCCACTCTGGGGCCTACCTTTTTTTGCCACCTCCAGAATTCATTGTGCCCTGTCTACCTCATGCTGCTGCTGCCGTGACTTCCCACTTTGTCTTTGTGCCACTCGTGGCCTACTCCTGTTTTTGCCACCTCCAAATGTCATTGTGCCACTGTCTACCCAAAGCGCGCTGTGGCTCTTCCATAACCTACACATGTGCATTGTGCCACTCTGTGGCCACCCTGTTTTTCCCAACCCAAAGCCTTGTGCCAGTCTGCCCTCATGCGCTGTGGCTGCCACCGTACCTCCACACCTGTCACTGATTTTGCCACCTGAGCCCCACTTTTTTTTCCACGTCGCTACCAGACTTTACAGCAACTTTCCCCCTTCATTTTTTTGGTCAGTTTTTTGGTCATTTTTGGGCCCTCTTAAGTCCCAGGGAATTTAAGGAAGCGATTCAAGAGCTGGGGCAGCATCTGCGTGTCATAAAAAAACAGACATGTATGGGGACAGGGGGTAGGGGTCAGTAGGGGTCCCCCCCAAAAAAGGGAAGGGGGGTCGCAGAAGCCCGCTGACATGAAATCCGCCACCACGCCCCGGGGAAACCCCGCTCCTCGCTTTCGCCTTTCAAAAAGGTCCGGACCTCTCAAGCCGGGCCTTCTTTTGAGCAAGCCCGTTTCCCCCAGCGATGTTATATGCCCCCCTTTTCCCGTAAACCATAAGAAAGGGGCAAAACCTTAAGGGGTTAAACCCAAACACCAACATTCTACACTGCACAAGCATGAGTTGAAATGGGGGGAACACTTGGCCAAAAAACCCAAACCCGACGCCGGCCTCCAACCACTGCACACCCCTGTCTCCGCCCCCCTCCTCCCCCCACCAAAAGCGTTCCTCACTGCCCTTTCTCTAGAGTCTGATCGGGGATCACCCCCGTTTCGCCTCCACCGCGCCCGAGTACCACCAGCCACCAGAGACCCATCCACCCCTTCTCCTTCCGCCATTTTGACGACCGCACGCCGTACGCGGCCATCTACCCACCCTTCTTCTTCCGGGTTTGGGAGCGAAAAACACTTTAACCAAACCATCCCAAACCAAAAAAGCCAAATTGGGCATTGCCAGGCTTTTGGCCCTTTGGGAAATTTTTCCCTTTCCGTCTGGTGGACACAGAGGGGTTCCACCCATCATGGCCCTTGCCTTCCCCCAATCCCAGATGCCAAGCAGGCATTTCCCCAAAAAAAAAAGCCGTCCCTGCCCTGGCCAGCCACGGTCATCTAAATTTCAAGCGCTTTTCTGCATTTTGGTCCGAAAAGTCATCTGACCACCGCACATGGACAGTAAGCAGGCCAAGGGCCGCTTATCTCTGTGACAGCTCACTGGGGAGCTGATGCATGTCCTGGTGGTGACTGGCTCCAGGCTCGGCGCACGCTCTTAAAAAACCGCAGGGAGGGCGGGGGCCTTTCCCCCAAGGTCCCTGGGGCACACGTGCCCATAGAAACCAGGCCGGTTAAAAATTAATCTGTTTTTGGAGAACGCCCACACAAAAAGGTGGGAGCTGGGACGCTCTCCGCAACGGACCGAGCGCTGGCTGGTGACAAGAACCTTGGCCGGCAAGGTGAGTCGATAACGGCAAATCTCTGGCCCCCCTTAAGATCGGTAGGCCGGGCCATCCCTTCCCGGGCACATTCATGAACTTTGCGTCCAGAAATATCTAAAGAGCTACCCGGGCTGGACGCCTGCGGGGAAAGGGCTCGAGCTAGTCGCATTTCCGCCTTCGCCCCCCTGCTTCGTCCCGCCGGGCTGCTTTGCAGCGTCAACCGGCCCCCCCGCAACCGTCTCATTGTTGACCGGCAACACACGGAATTCCACCCTCCACATCCCAGCGTTTGTGGGAGCACACAATGCCAACCAGTACGAAGTGACACATGGCCTGACAACAGGGGCGGGGACCGGGGGTGTTTGAGCCACCGAAGTGGAGGCAGGTAAAAGCTCTCACCACCCCTTGCAGTTTTAAGAAGCCCCCAAAAATGGTCAGTGCGGACAATGCCCTTGCAGCATGACATTGTGGTGACTTAGTTCGAACATGTTGAACACTCTGAAACTCGGGCCCCCGCCAGCGACGGAGGGGGAACGGACAAGAGCGGACACGGAGCCTTTCTCTCCGCAATCCAAAAGGGGCCTGACATTTTCTAAATTTTATCCTTCAAAGGCAGGTTCGGGTCCAGGGTAGGCAAGGGGGCGCATCAGGCTCATGTGCACATCGGCAAGCATGCGTGTTGAAGCTGTGCCGGGGGAAAGCGGGGGAGAGGTATTTCTAGACACCGACTTTAACACCCCGCCGGGAAAGGGGTTGGCGAAAATTTTGAAGGGGAGGGGGAAGATAGGAAGATCATTTGCTATGCCCCTACCCAGAGGTTTGGGGAAATCAATGCTCCATCTCTCCATGAGTGCTTTGGATGCCCATTTCCTCCAAAAATATCCCCGCATTAAGGCCATAAAAAATGAACAACAATACTGGTGGCCACCCCCTGATCCCCGGTACAAAACAAAACTCAGCCTTTCCCCCACCCACCCAAATAGAGAGAAAAAAGCGGGAAAGGGAAAACCTTGCTGTTTGATCAATGGGACATCTTTGCGCTGCTTCACGTTTTTCTAAGTCAGGTAAAACAACATCACGACGTGACAGAGTAGAGTGCCAAGTACCGTACGGCAGCAGCAGGGAAGGGGGCAGAACCTAATGGGTACCCTGGCAAACTTTATTTACCACCCCACCAACGCATCAAGCGGGCACACTCAACACACAGAGACCATTTAAATCTGGTGCACGCTATCTTCGTCCAACACGATGTTTTTTGTATGGGTTCCGACCCAAAAGCTACTGGGTATCCAAAAGGACGAATGGCCCACTCGCTCACCACGCCTAGAGGGGTTTGTCCTCCCACAGCCATCTATCTGAGCGACCTTCACACAGCTGGGAGTCTTACAGACAAACGCATCCGCTTTTTACAGATAATGTGAACGATTGACTTTTACAAGATGAATTAGGCATGGGTCTCGTGAGTTGTGGGGCCCCAATTTTCCGATTTTACCGATTATTTTCCGGTCTACTTTTACATCCTCTCAAACAGAAAGGGGCCTCTTGAAAACTTTTTTTTTAAATGTCTTTCTTACGCAATTTTATTTTAAATTCCCAACAGTTCATTTTGCCGGTTTTGCTGTAGGAACTGTAAAAACACAAGGTTTCATGCAACACCCCATTTCCATTTACTCTCTTTATCTTTTGAAGTTTTCGCATTTTCAATGGTTTTTAGTCAGTTTCGTGAATCAGCTATAGTTATGGTCCTTTGGAACAGAAATGTGGCTTCAAAGGGGTTCCCCACAAATTTTTAATAGTGGGTGAGAATCTATTTATAATTTTTTGGGGGCATGTTGCTGTGAAATCCCCTATAATCATGGGCCTTTGGGAAAAAAATGTGGCTTTTAAGTGCATTTATCCCCCCACAATTTTTAACAGTGGCTGAGAACATTTTTATTTTTTTTGGGGCAGTTTCTGTGACAAAGAATAAAACATTGGCCTTGGGAACAAAATTGGCTTTTTAAATGGGATTTCTCCCTCACAACATTTAACAGTGGCTGGAAGTCATTTTTTTAATTTTTTGGGTCATCTGCTTTGAAATTCAGCAATACTACGGTCCTATTCTAAAAAAATGTTTTTTTAACAACAATTGTTCTTTACAATTTTTTAAAAGTGGCTCAAGGGCATGTTTTGAATTTTTGGGGGCATTTGCTGTGAAATGCACATCACAGGTCCCATTTTAAAAAATTGGTTTTTAACAACCTTTGTTCTTCACAACGTCAAAGGGCTCAAAGTGATGGTGCGTCAAAACAGGGAAAAGGTAGGACACTGTTAACGACAAAATTTCAAAAAGACTTGTTTTTCAAAGACTTTAACAACTAGCAATCCCCGTATTTTAGACAACCCATTTAAATACAATTAAAAAAAGAAAACAAAGACGTGTGGGATTTTTCCTTTTTTTAAAATTTGTTTTCTAAATTAAACTACTAAAAAACTTCTTCCCCAAAAAGCTGGACAAATTTCCTTTGAATTTTACAAGGGAGGACAGAAACTGACCAAAAAAAAAAATCAAGATTAAGGTTTAAATTTCCATCTGATTTTTTATGGAATCCATTTGGGGGAAAAATTTGATAATTGATCGTTGACCCATCATTTACTTTCCCTACCCTCCATTTCCCCACCACCCCATAGTCCCACCTTTTTTACTATGTTGACATTATTATCGACAAAGTTGAAATCGGGACGGTTTTTTTTATCCGATCCATTCAAAAGGTGTTTTTTCCCTTTTGGTCAGTCCAGCTTTGTTTATAGGCACCCTTTCACTTAAATTTGAATACAGCTACTTTGTCGTCACCGCAGGGTATTTTTTTGGTGCAAAAAATACTTTATTTTCCGATACATTTCAGATAGGTTTTTTCATTTTGCCCATCCACTTTGTTGATAAGGCACCTTGCACTTTAAAAATTTAATACAGAATTTTTTTGTCACCGCAATATATTTTTTTGGGGCAAAAAATACCCTTTTTTATCCGAATACTTTCAGATAGGTGTTTTTTTTCCCTTTTGCCCCTCCCTTTGTTGATAGAGGCACCCCGCACTTAAATTTTAATACAGCAATTTTGTCGTCACCCCAAGTGTATTTTTTTGTGCAAAAAATACCCTTTTTTACCTATACATTTCAGAGGTGTTTTTTTTACTTTGGGACAGTCCAGCTTTGTTTATAGAGGCACCTTGCACTTAAATTGAATACAGCAATTTTTGGCGTCACCGCAGAGAAATTTTTAGGTGCAAAAATTTTTTACCG
>JAODAL010033253.1:0-45812 GCA_025379985.1 Phyllomedusa bahiana | reverse complement strand
AACCAGCATTCGCTGCATGTACTAGACATGTTGGTGGGGTTAACCACAAAAGGGTTTCCTTGCCTCTACTTAGGGGTTTTACGGAAAAGGGCCCGGCAAATGAAAACGCTGGGTAAAATCAGGAGCTTTGCTAAAAAAAGGGCCCGGGCTTGGAAGGTCCCGGGGCCCTTTTTTTGAGGGCGAAAAACCGCGGAGAAAGGGTGTGCGCTGACCGGGGGCCGGGCGGAATCATACAGGGACTTCTGCGACCGCCCTCCCCCCCTTTTTTGGGGGGGATCCGTATTGACACTCCCCCCATCGTTTTCCTCCTCATCCACTGATAAAGCGCTCGCAAGCAATTCGGGGAAAAGACCAGGATGGACCCCGAAATTTGCCCGTCACGTCATAAACATCAACACAGGTGACTTTTTCGCCCCTGACGTTCTGAAACCCAAAGCTGCGGGCTTACAACCCAAGGGGGCACTGCAAGGCGTTGCCGATGCCCGGGGGATTTTGCCGTTTGGGCCCGGGTTTCCCTTTTACCCCCCTCGATGGCATCAGTAACGGGGCGTCAGAGCGGGACAAAATAAACCTCTTGACCCCCTTTTAACATCCCTTCTTCCCCCAAAAAAACCCGCTTTTTTGTCATCAAAGGGGGGTTTCAGAAAAAGGATTTCCACAGTGGGGGGAAACACGAGTTACTTTTGGGGCCCTGTTTCCCAATTTGGGGGGGATCCCTGTTTTAGGCTGATGACAAAATTTGGGGGCCTTTACTGCAGGACGAAAAGTAAGACTGCTAATGCAGGTTTGCTTTAAACCCCACTGAAGGGACAGATTGCGACGATGTTCGTTATTTTTAAGATTCACGGGGCCCCAAAACCCAGCGTTTACGGGCGGTCCTGCAACTGAAAAACCCCGGCTGGCATGCGGTTCGCCACACGGAAGGAGCACCTTCTCTCGTACCTCAAACCCCCATGTTCTACCCCCCCCTTTGCTCGCTTTACCACCTGCATTTTTGCTCCCCCTTTCCCGAAATAAAAAATTTAGAAGGTATGGGAAAAAGTTTTTTGGGAAAATCCTTATTAAAAGACGGGAAATCACAGCTATTCCCCAAACCCCCCTAATCAAAACAAAAATTTCTGGGTTCCCAAATTTTTAAATGCAAAGGGGTCTACCCAAAAAATCTGGACTGGGGCCCAAAATCCCAAAAAAAACGTATCTGTTTGTTTTGGGATAAAAAACGGGATTTTTTTTCACCCCTTTTTTTCCCAAACCACCTTTGGTGAAAAATAAATTGCTTTTTTTTAAAATTTACGTAGATGCTTCGTCAATGAACAGTGCCCGGGTGTGCAAAAGTCAAAAAACACTACTTGTTATGTTTTGATATAATAAACGGTATTTTTTTGCACTTTCAATTCACTCTGGATTAAATATAGAATTGCTTGATTTAAGATTTACGTAGATGCTGCGTCAATGAACAGTGCTGGGTGCGCAAAAGTCAAAAAAACACGTAAATTTTATGTTTTGATATAATAAACGGTATTTTTTTGCACCTTTCAATCACCTGTGGTGAATATAGAATTGCTGTTTTAAGATTTACGTAGTTGCTGCGTCAATGGAACAGTGCTGGGTGTGCAAAAGTCAAAAAACACTAATCTGTTATGTTTTTGATATAATAAACGGGTATTTTTTGAGCACCATTCACTCGTGTGAATATAGAATTGCTGTTTTAAATTTACTGTAGATCTGCTCAATGAACATGCTGGGGTGCGCAAAATCAAAAAACACGTAACCTGTGATGTATTCGTACGAATACACGGTATTTTGGCAACAAATCAACCTGGGCTGACTACAAGATTGCTGGGATGTAATTTAAAGTGCAAGTGGATATATCAACAGTCACAGGTGCAATGGTAAAATTGAACACCTATCTGAAATGTATACGTGATGGATTTGGAGTTTTGTCAGCTTAACAAAGAAACCTGCAGTTACTAGAAATGGAATGTTTTATCCAATATAAGTCAGGCTGCCCAATATCCAGGAAAATATTTCAATAGCAAAACTCTTAATAAATAAAGATATTCACTACCATGTCTACACTATTCTTGGTGATACTGTTTAACCAGTGTTCTTTATAGATAAGCTTGACTGTGGTTCGCCCGGCGGCCCTCCCCCCCCGCTCCCCACCGCCGTTAATTTACAGCGGTAGGATGCTGAGAGCTTTAAACAATTCTTCTGCTACCTACATAAAATCTTCAAATCTCTAATCTAACTAAATTGTAAGGATCACAGCAAATATAGAGGTTTCTCTGTGCAGAAATGACTAATTTCGCTGAGGCTGTTTGGCCATCAGGCATGACGCAAGGTCCTATCCGCTATGAGACGCTTGAGAGACACTGAGGCTGAAACAGGAAACGCTGTTCATGTAAAACGAGGTCACGTGATTTTCCAGCCATCGCAACCATACACCATCCCAGTCATGACGTCGCACACACTCTCCCCCCTGCCCCACTATCTGTAATCTGAATTGCTGGCTGCCAAATTACAGGACGCGCCGAAAAAGGCGCGATTTCTAATAATGATGCACAGAATTTTAACTTAATTAATTGCATGATCTGTAAAGTTTCGATCACCATAAAAACCTGCCAGATTTCACTTTGGTCGATAAAAATCGCTCAACACTATATATAAATGAGAATGGTTTGGTTTAGAAAACCCAGTTTCAAACCCCCTGTTACTGATTAGGGACATTCTGCCTCTGAAATATCCAACAAACTCATGTGTTACATTCACAACTCATGATTCCAGTGGGTGACGTGAGGCTAGAGCTACACAATTACTTTGGTCATTGCAATCTCATACAGCTAAACTGTAACTATTTGGTAGGGAAAAAGTTGCTATGTACAATCATGGCGAGAATATAGATATAGAGGACTGTGCGACTGTGACTGTATAGCTGCACAGTCCTCTATATCCATTCCCTTAGCTCTTTTCTATGATTAGTGTTCATCTTTATGTTTAGGAGGAAACAGAAAATTACAGCCAGAGAAACTTGAAGAAGTGAGTAACCAGTGGAACCCAGCAATGTAGCTTTAACCCTTCCCTCCATTATATATCTTAAAATTTACCATTTGCCCTAGACCACCAGTGATGCCTAAATTAACTTCTTTACTGCCCTAGACCCTCAGTGAAAGTGGAATTAACTACCTCACTGCCCTACTCCACCATGTATATAATAACCCCATACTTCTCTAGATCACCAGGGTTCCTTAAATTAACCCCTGCACTGTCCTACACTAACATGTATACTGATAGTAACTCTTGTACTGCTCTAGACTAGCAAGGATGCTTAGATTAATCCTATCACTGACCTACACTACCCAATGTACTGATATTAACCTCTTTATTGTCATAGGCTGCAGTGACGGTCTGTGTTTCCTGGGGTAAACCAGTCAACTTGATTTTTGGGGCCCACCAGTGGAGTTGATCCTTGAGGCCCACCAGTGGAGGTGATTCTGGTGGCCCACCAGTGGAGTTGAGTCTTGGGGCCCACCAGTGTAGTTGATTCTTTGGGCAAACCAGTGGAGTTTATTATTTGGGCCCACAAGTGGAGTTGATTCATTGGGCACATCAGTGGAGTTGAATCTTGGGCCCCATTAGTGGAGTTGACTCTTGGGACCCACCAGTGGAGTTGATTCTTGGGGCCCATCAGTGGAGTTGACTCTTTGGGCTCACCAGTGGAGTTGTTTCTTTGGGCCCACTAGTGGAGTTGACTCTTGGGACCCACCAGTGGAGTTGATTCTTTGGGCCCAACATATAGCTACTGTACATGACTAAACATACTGCACATGACTCTTACACATGAAATTTGCTTTCTACCTTTCTTCCTGAAAAGCAGCACCAGGCCTGCCCAAGGGCCCTCCGGGGATTTCCTTTCCTCTCCTCTCCTATGGTCTAGACTGAGCCTGCTAGGCTATCAAAGATCCTTACATTAACCTTCTTTGTATTCTTTCCTACACCACCAAGGATCCTTTTATTAGCCCCCTCACTATCCTGCACCAGCAGATATATAACCAGAGATGCTGACACCTTTACTGTCATAGAACACCAGGCAGACCGCTTTGATCCCAGTTCACTGCCTTAGATCACCAGGAATATAGACAATAACTCAGGGCCGCCAACAGAAATTTCAGGGCCCCATACAGCTTGAAAGCACCTGCCCCCCCCCCCCGTAAACTACCCCACCCCAGAAACCCGATCGCTCCCGCCCCCAGCAAAAAAAACGGCCTCTAGGGACATAAATGCGCCCATTTTACAACATAATATCAGTGGTGCAAAAAAGAACTGTATTGTGTATTACAAATAGCAAGAGAGTCCACACATCTGTCTTCTCACACATCATAGACACCAGGCTAAGTAATGCTCCTGTCATATCCCCCTCCACCCACATACAATATCCCCCTCCACCCACATAACAATATCCCCCTCCATCCACATAACAATCCCCACCACCCACATACAAATAGTCCAACTCCCACCCACATACACTATCCCCCTCCACCCACAAAAACAAACTCCCCCTCCACCCACATACAATCTCCCCCTCCACCCACATACAATATCCCCTCCACCCACATACAATATCCCCTCCAGCCCACATACATAGTCCCCCACCACCCACATACATATCCCCCCTGCACCCACATACAATATCCGCCTCCACCCACATACAATATCCCCTCCACCCACATACAATATCCCCCCCACCCACATCCCAATATCCCCATCGACCCACATACAATATCCCCCTCCACCCACATACAAGTATCCCCTTCCACCCACCATACAATATCCCCTCCTACCCACAGACAATATCCCCCTCCACCACATACAATATCCCCCTCCAATATCCCACATACAATATCCCCTCCACCCACATACAATAACCCCCTCCACCCACATACAATATCCCCCTCCCACCACATACAATATCTCCCTCCACCCACTACAAATCCCCCTCCACCCACAATACAATATCCCCTCCACCACCCACATACAATATCCCCTCACCCACATACAATATCCCCCTCCACCCACATACAAATATCCACTCCACCCCAATTACATATCCCCTCCACCCACATTCAATATCCACCTCCACCCACATACAATATCCCCTCCCCCTCATACAATATCCCCCCTCCCACCCCCCCGACCCCCTCCACATCCCCCTCTTCGCGCCCCAGGACCATCCCCAGCCCACAGTAAGCCCAGCCACGTCCTCTCCTCCCCTGGCCCCCTGCCCTCATTGTCCCCACCACCCGCACACCCGCCCCTACGACCCCCCCGCCCCCACCCTTCCTCGCCCGGCACTCCCCCCCATCCCTGACCACCACCTCCCATCACATACAATATCCCCCTCCCCCCACCAACAATATCCCCCTCCACCCCACATACCAAATCATCCCCTCCACCCACAAACAATAATTCCCCCTCCACCCACC
The DNA here is from genome assembly GCA_025379985.1 of Phyllomedusa bahiana. NCBI lineage: Eukaryota > Metazoa > Chordata > Amphibia > Anura > Hylidae > Phyllomedusa > Phyllomedusa bahiana. Next base: position 40,329 of record JAODAL010033253.1, on the reverse strand, counting down.
ATACAATATCCCCCCTCCACCCACATACAATATCCCCCACCCGACCCTCATACAATATCCCCTCCCACCCACATTACAATATCCCCCTCCTCCCCCACATACAATATCACTAACTCGCTCCTGACGTCCGTCCCCTCCACCCACATACAATAGTACCCCCTCCAGGCCCACATACAATATCCCCCCCCCACAAACAATATCCCCTCCACCCACATACAATATCCCTCTCCACCCACATACAATATCCCCCACCACCCACATACAATATCCCCCTCCACCCACATACAATATCCCCCTTCACCCACATACAATATCCCCCTCCACCCACATACAATATCCCCCTCCACCCACATACACTATCCCCCTCCACCCACATACACTATCCCTCCCTCCACCCACATACAATATCCCCTCCACCCTCATACAATATCCCCCTCCACCCACATACAATATCCTCCTCCACCCACATACAATATCCCCCTCCACCCACAGTACAATCTCCCCCTCCACCCACAACAAACATCCCCCTCCACCCACATACAATATCCCCCTCCCCCCACATATACAATATCCCCTCCACCCACATACATATATCCCCCTCCACCCACATACAATATCCCACTCCACTTCACATACCATATCCCCTCCACCACACACAATATCCCCCTCCACCCACATACAATATCCCCCTCCCCCCACATCACAATATCCACCACCACCACATACAATATCCCCCTCCACCCAACATACAATATCCCCCGCCACATACAATCTCCTCCTCCACCCACATACAATACCCACATACAATATCCCCTCCACCCACATACAATATCCCCTCCACGCAACATACACAATCCCCACCACCCAAATACCTATCCCCTCCACCACATTTACGAATATACCCCCTCCACCCACATACAATATCCCCCTCCACCCACATACAAATAGCCCCACCAGTTTCCCATGGACACGCACCTCGTCACCTTCTAAAATAAACACAGCAAGAAAGAAAAGTGTAAACTCCTAACACCAGCTCAGTATAACCTACAACACTGCCACATAGAGACCACATAGAGGTCAGACACCAGCAAGGTCACAATCAGTGAATAACAGCACTGATCACAATTTAGAAGCAAAAACCCCTGAAATCAGGTACTCACCGGAGATGTCATATCTGATGAGTCGATCTCTTCTCTCATGATCCGTTCTATTCCCTTTTGTCTTCGCATCCGTTCCACACCGCCATGCGGGCTCTGTCTCTTCCATTGTGGCCAGGGTAAGGCCACTGCGCCGGGGTCCGCCACGATCTCTGGGGCCCTCCCGAGTGCAGCCGCCTACCCCTGCCCAGTGGGAGCGCGACATCCAGGCTCTGCCCGGGGCAGCCGGGATTCGGGCCGCAGCCCGGCTCTGGAGCGTCGCCGGGAGAGCTGGGGTTTCCACTTGGCGGGCCCCGAGTACCGGCGCCGTCAGTGGCCCCTCATCACACGGCTTGCATTGTGGCCCGGTCCAGCCCAGTTCCAGCGCCATCACGGCCGCTGCCTGCACCCGCGCGGTGCAAGCAGCGGACCGAGGCTGAACATCATGGGATCTATTTATCCCGTTCTGTTTCAGCTCCCAGGAAGGCCGCGGGGCAGGCGCTTGAAGTGAAGACTGTCATCGCGCGCCTTCTCCGCGCCCTTCGCCTCTCTGCCAGCAGCTCACCCTCCGGACGTGAGAAAGAGGAAGGAAATCTGGGTAAGTAAGATTTTCTTATTTTATTTATTTTTTTAACTACTGGCACTACCTGGCAACAATGGGGCACCTACCTGGTCAACATGAGGGGCACTACCTGGCAACAATGGGGAACATCTACCTGCAACAAAGAGGGGAACAACTACATGGGGACACAGAGGGGGCATCTACCTGGCAACAATGGGGACACTACGTGGCAACAGAGTGGCATCTACCTTGCCAACAGAGGGGGCACTACCTGGCAACAATGGGTGCCACTAGCTGGCACAAGAGGGAGGCACTAGCTAGGCAAACAATGGGGGCACTACCTGGCATTACAATGGGGGCACCTACCTGGCTAACAAAGGGGGGCACCTACCTGGCACAGAGAGGGCATCTACCTGTCAACAGAGGGGGCATCTACCATGCAACAGAGGGGCACTACTGGCAAAAATGGGGGCACTACCTGTCAACATAGGGGGCACTACCTGGCCACAGAGGGGACATCTACCAGGCAACAGTAGTGGGGCAACTACCTGGCAACAATGGTGGGCACTACTGGCAACAAGGGGGCACTACCTGCAATATATGGGGGCACTACCTGCAACAGAGGGGCCACTAACCTGGCTAACAAAGGGGGGCACTCTTACCTGGCAAACAGAGGGGGCAACTACCTGGCACATGAGGGGGAACTACCTGCAAACAGAGGGGGGGCATCTACCTGGCACACAGAGGCGGGCATCTACCTGGCAACAGAGGGGCACTACCTGGAAAACAATGGGGCACTAACCTTCAACAATGGGGGCAGTACCTGGCAACAGAGGGGACATACTACCTGGCCCAACAGAGGGGGCAACTAACCGGCAACAATTGGGCACTACCTGGCAACGAGGGGGCACTACCTGGCAATAAATGGGGGAACTACCTGCAACATAGGGGGCACTAGCTGGCAACAATGGGGGCACAGCTGTCAACAGAGGGGGCACTAGGCTGGCAACTGAGGGGGCACTAGCTGGCAAACAATGGGGGCACCTACCGGCTAACAAAGTGGGGCACCTACCTGGCTACAAGGGGCATCTACTTCCTACAAGGGGGCAAATCCTACCAGCCTGTAAGGGGCACTACCTGCTTATAGGGGGTTACTACCTGGCTATAAAGGCATCTACCTGGCTTTCTTCCAAACCGTTATGCAGTTAGGTGGAGTGGGTGTGGCTTTTTGAAGGGGCGTGCATAACTGAAAAGATTGGCGTGCCCATGCAAATTTTTGCCGCTACGCGCACCCCGTCTAAAATCTCCTGCTTTTTCATTTTCAAAGTTGGCAACTATGTACTAACCTACTTACTAAATGTGGGGCGCCCATAACAAAGGTATGAATCAGCACGAAGTGCTGAAAATGTTGAGGATTCTAAGATGTATATTTCGTTACATACTGCAGGGGTACGAGTGGCGGGCCTGGGACCAAGGCCGTCATGTCGGTCTAGACGGAAAGGAGAGGTAAAAGGGAAAAAGAACGATTCATGAGAACGTACCATCAGATAGGACGTCATCGGTGAGTCCCTGTTCAGGGTTATTTTGCTATTATCTTCCATCAGTGCTAAAGTCTCTGTCATGTAATTGGTGACCGGTAGCTGGTAATTTTTTATAATTTGTTTTCTTTGAGTAGTGTTTTTTTTTTTTTTTTTGGGGGGGGGGCATACACCCGCTCTTCCCAGGGGCCCATAGTGCTGTTAAACGGCCCTGCCGCCATAGGACTTGTCCCCGGCCACAGCTCATCCCTGCAGAACTTACACAAAAATAATCATAGAATCCTCAATTTTCCAGCATCTCGTTTTACCGCATTCCCACCTCTGTACAAACTTCCCCAGGGTGGGAGAGCGGGTACAACCATAACTTAGAGGCAAAGTATCCTAAGGGGTTGGTGGGTGGGGAGAGTACTAAGTCCCTGGAGATAATGCTACAGCTATGGGCTGCTGCCCTCACAATTATATTACCAGTAGGTAGGCAAATGGGAAAGGCCCCCGTTAATTAGATAGGCCCTATTTAGGTAGGTAGACCCCCGCCGGAATAAGTTGGTAGGGCCATCCCCAGGTAGGTTGGTGAGGGACCTAGCCATGAGTCCCCTTTAAGTTTGTAGGCGGGCAGGCCCTCCTTTAGAGGTAGTGGAGTCAGGTCCCTCCTTCATGGTGTTAGGTGTATGTCAGGGCCCCCTTTAGAAATATGGCAGCCAGGACCCCCTTTAGATATAGGCAGCGCCAGGGACCCTCGGCCCCTGTTCGCGGCCTTTAGAGATAGGCAGCGTGCCAGGGACCTCCCCTATTATGATAGGCAGCGCCAGGGACCCCCTTTAGTGATAGGCAGCGACAGGGACCCCCTTTAGAGATAGGCAAGCTCCAGGGACCCCTTTTATGTGATAAGCATGCCAGGGACCCCCTTTATTTATAGGCAGTGCCAGGGACTCCGCCTTTCGTGATAAGCAGTGCCAGGGAACCCCCTTTATTATAGGCAGTGCCAGGGACTCCCCTTTAGTATAGGCACGTCCAGGGACCCCTTTAGTGATAGGCAGAGTCAGGGACCCCCTTTAGTTATTAAGCAGTGCCAGGGACCCCCTTTAGTGATAGCAGCGCAGGGACCCCCTTTAGTTAATGGCAGCGCCAGGGACCCACCCTTAGAGATATGTCAGTGCCAGGGACTCCCCTTTTAGTGATAGTCAGCTCAGGACCCCCTTTAGTGATAGGCAGCAGTGCCCTCTAGTATATTAAAAAAAAACAAATCAAACACTTACCTGATCTCGGTCCCGTGCCGTCTCCGAGCTGGCCGCCGGCTCCTGCTGCCCTGCATAAGTCGTGCGCGGGGGAAGTGACTCATCACTCCGAGCCTACCCGTCAGCATAGGGGCCGGCCGCCCGTTCATGGCTGAAGTCCTAATTCATTCACCTGGCCGGGGAGATCAGCGGATGCGTGCAGCGCTAGTGGCTCTGTGGATGCTCAGAGTCTTACACCATCGCAGCCCCGGGAGTCGGGACATTATCCCCAACTCCAGGGCCCGGGCTCTGAGCTGCTCGGGACGCGTGGGCCCGGCCTTCAGAGACCGATATGCGCGGCCGGGCCCTCGGGGAGCGACGCACAGCCTCCCGTGGCCCCCCTCAACTCTGGGCCCACACTGTGGGCCCAGGTGCGGAGCCTGGTTCGGCGGCCGCGGCCGCCGGCCCCCGCGTGCCGTAGGAATAAGGGGGCCCGCTTGCCGCGGGCCCCCTTATTCCACCGGGCCCCATACGGGAGTACCGGTTGTACCCCCTGTATGGCGGCCCTGCAATAACTTACTGCACTAGTCTGTTTAGAAATTGTTAAGGGTGTCCCCGCTCCCTCCACTGTAGGTCGCCGGTGCAACCGTGTCTCTCCTCCAACTGCTCCGGACACGGGTGTCACCGCGACCTGTGTGTTGAGCCGCGGACACACTTCTAACTGTATGTTCTGGGGCTTTTACTCACCTCTCCTCGCTTCCTTTGGTTCTTGTGCTAGCTGGTATGCACTTCTCCCATCTCTAGGGCGCACGCTGGCTCTGTAAATTTTATAGGGCCAGCGTGCCAGTGATTCGTTATCACCAGGCACTGACCCTATTTAGTCGTGCCTTTTCCCCTTACCGGATCTATATGCCTTTGTTGCCTTAGAGAAAGCGTTTTTTGTATGTCTGCCTCTGCTGTGTTCCTCACCTCCTGCCTCCATCCCTTGATTATGCTTTGCCTGCCGCCTGCCCTGACCTTTTTCTGCCTGTCCCTGACTACGAGCTTGTCATATGATTCTGTACCTCGCTACACCTCAGCTGCCACTGCAAGCAAATCGCGTCAGGGGTAATGACCTGGGGGTCTGTTGCCACAGCAAGCACGACTCGCCTTGCGGCAGGCTCTAGTGAATGCCAGGGGCCCCTTAGACTTTTCTCTCTGACGTGGCTTACACCACCACCTGCAGTGATCCAGTGGATCCACTACCCTCAGCCATTACAGAACTGTTTACTTAGAAGCTATGTGGCTGTGTGTATCAGACTGCATTATAGCTAGTTATTATGGTGCTCTATGTTATTACTTATTTGATACTGTTCTGTATTGTACAGTTTATAGGGAACAGTGTCCAAATTTACGAATTAGCTGCTGTCAGCGAAAGTAAGGAGAAGTTGCTGCAAGCGCTTAGCTACGTCCACGGCTGGTCATATACACCCAAAAGTATGATGTTGTTTCGACTGTTTGTAAATACCAGTTGATCCTATGCACAGGCTTCTCATTAAAGGGGTTTTGCCACGATCTCATTTCATACCTCCTGCATCCTGCTCTTCAGCTCTGTGTGCTCAGAAGGGGGTGTGTGTGATTTGTTTGAATTACATATCATGTGACCCAGCAGGATGACATCACCAGGCCTTTTCTCTCTCTAGTGAAAGAAAGGTCTGTTTATGTATAGAACTGTAAGTAGCTACATTGTAGCTCAGAGGTAAAACTTTTGCCTCCAGGCACAATGGTCCTCGGTTCAAATCCCTGCAGGAACACCAAACCTGTGGATTTTTTTTCTCTTTATCAATGCACAGACATGATTGAGATTTCTTTTTTTTTTTATTTGCACTGTTTGACTAATTACTAAGGAGTACAGAGGACAGGAGTAGAGTGACAGCATCTGAGGTTTGAACACTCAGTAGCTGCCTGAGAGGAGAGGTGACGTCTGAGCATGTGCGACCAGGACTGAAGAGCTCATAGCCCTGGTCGTATCCTGTGGAGACGAGCTGTAAACAATGGATCACTAAAGGAGCAGCTAAAACAAAAATGGTGCAGAATTTTTAACAATGATGAATGGTGAAAATGTTTATTATTTAATTTACAAACTTCCCATGTCAATTTTACTTCGTGGCAAAACCCCTTTAAGAAGGTAGTGAGTTTTGTAGGAAATTGTATTTACATTCGTCTTTTCATTTCTGTCCTATACATCTTTAGTGTATTTTCTGAAAACAAAAATGTTCCGGTATGAAAAACTGTCAAGTCTTTGCTAGCTCAGGGCCTAGTCACTTACTTGGTTATCTACATTTTTTTGGATTAACTGATTAAAATTAATTTAAGGCTGACAACCACCCACCCCTGTGGGAACCATGATTCAGTCTTTTGGCTTTGATCAACATTCTTACACTTCTTCTCAGGTGTTCCCTTTCACTTCTTCAGCTTATGAAACTGTAGGTATGCAGGACTGAGATACAGTCAGGTTGGGTGAATTTTGACTATATTTGCCAAGGGGGTTCTATATGTCATTGATGAACATCATCATGAGTAAGAGAGTAGATGTCATGTCACCATTACCAAAGAGAAGGTCATAGTATCTCACAGTATGTGCAGGTCTTTATATCTTACACTATGAGGTAAAACTTTATATCTTACACTATTGAGTCTGTCTTTATATCGTACATTATAGAGCAGGTGTTATTTGTACATTATGGAGCAGGTCTTTATTTCTTACACTATGGGGCAGGTCTTTATATTGTACATTATGGAGATGGTTTTATATTGTATATTACGGGGCACATCTTACACTATTTCGCAGGTCTTTCATCTTACACAATGGTGGAGGTCTTTTATAGCTTTCACTAATGGACAGGTCTTTGTATTGTACGTAATGAGCAGGTCTTTATATCCTACACTATGGGGCAGGTCTTTATATCTTACACCAGGGGTGGGGATTTTTTTTTCCCATGGGGCTGCATGAGAAAGTGGGATGGTTTTAGAGGGCCGGACTAATTAAAAATAAAAATAGGGTGAGTTGGGAAAAATTCGTTTTTGGGGTTTATTTTTATGGAAACTTACTCTGTACCCTCAGTAAGGCATGTATATATAGCCCCCCTCAGTCAGGCAGGTATATAGATATATGTCCCATCAGTTAGGCAGGTATATAGATATATGTCTCATCAGTCAGGCAGGTATATAAATATAGGTCCCCTCAGGCAGGTATATAGATATATGTCCCCTCAAACAGGCATGTATATAGCTATAGGTCCCCTCAGGCAGGCAGGTACAGATATAGGTCCCCTCAGGCAGGTATATATATACTGTATATGACCCATCAAACAGGCAGGTATATAGCTATAGGTCCCCTCAGGCAGGCAGGTATATAGCTGTAGGTCCTCTCAGTAATGCAGGTATATAGATATATGTCTCCTCAGCAAGGCAGGTATATAGATATATGTCCCCTCAGTAAGGCAGGTATATATATGTCCCCTCAATCAGGTAGGTATATAGATATAGGTCCCCTCAGTCAGGCAGGTATATAGATATAGGTCCCCTCAGTCAGTCAAGTATATAGATATATGTCCCCTCAGTCAGGCAGGTATATAGATATATGTCCACTCAGACAGGCATATAGATATAGGTCCCCTCAGGCAGACAGGTATATAGATATAGGTCCCCTCAGGCATGCAAGTATATAGATATGGGTCCCCACAGGCAGGCATATAGATATATGTCCCCTCAGGAAGGTAACTAAAAATAACAACACTAATACTTACCTTTCCTTCCCGGCCGAGTCTCTTACTCTTCTTCCCGACACTGGTGGGATGCTCCTCCGGCAGCTCCTCGGCCGCACAGTGTAATTAGGCTGTGCGGCCGAGGGGAGGCAGTGGCACGATGAGCTCTCTTCATTGTGCCGCTGCCCAATTCTAATACCGGACATATTAATAGCGCTTCAGTGCTACTATTAGTATGGTCTAAGCAGACCTGGGAATTGTACGGGCCACGGGCCGCATCCGGATGGCTAGCGGGCTGTAAAATGCCCAGGTCTGTGACTTACACTATGGGGGTGTTATATTGTACAGTATGGAGCAAGTCTTTATATCTTACACTATTGGGCAGGTATTTATATTGTATATTATGGGGATGGTTTTATGTTGTACATTACGGGACATATCTTACACTATTTGAAAGGTCTTTTATCTTACACTGTGGTGCAAGTCTTTTATTGCTTCCGCTATTGGATGGGTCTTTTTATTGTACATCATGAGGCAGGTCTTTATATTGTACATTATAGAGCAGGTTTCATATTGTACATACTGGGGTAGGTCTTTATATTTTACATTATAGAGCAGGTTTCATATTGTACATCATGGGGCAGATCTTTATATTGTACATTATAGAGCAGGTTTTATATTGTACATAATGGGGTAGGTTTTTATATTTTACATTATAGAGCAGATTTCATATTGTACATAATGGGGTAGATCTTTATATTGTACGTTATAGAGCAGATTTTAAATTGTACATAATGGGGCAGGTCTTTATAGCTAAAACTATGGGTCAGGTCTGTATTCCGTACACTATTAGGCAAGTCTTTACACTGTACACTACAGGGCAGGTATTTATATTGTCCATTATGGTGCAGGTATTATATCAAACACTATTTGGAAGGTCTTTATATCTTACACTATTGGGCAGATCTTATTTATTGTACATAAAGGAGCAGGTCTGTATATCTAACATGATCTTTGTAGCTCCTCGTTTTCCCCATCTTCTTACAGTGCATCTTTATGGAGAAAAGCCTTTTGTCAAGAATGTGAGCAGCTGCCATGAAAGGCCTGGTGCAGCTTTTTGTTTTAAGATGAATCTCGATACTAATGATTTTTCTAACTTTCCAGTTGTAAAGCAAAGCAGACTGGGTGTGAGGTCTGCCCTAATGCCACTGAACTTGCTGCACTTTGCCATGCCATTGTTATGTAGATAGGTCATTTGTATGTGAAATGTGTCTCCATCCAAGAGACCATTTGTAACCTAGAGATGGTAGAAGGTCTTTAGTTTTTCGTCCTTGTTCTTATTACTATGTGCATTTTACTGCAGAAACTTCAGATGTTTAGTATCGCAAGTATTCCATTTATGATATTCTAAAAGAAAATCTGGTGTTAGATATAAGAAATCTTCTACATTTCAGAATATTCTTTAGGCTTTAGGTGTTATATTTAGGCTTGTGTGGTAAAGATATTGAACTTGGCATACCGATAATAGGACTTAAACAGTGACAACAGAGCCATTACTATACAGGGTGTAAAAGTAACATTTACCCAGGCCCTTGTGACCAAAAGGGTCCAAAAATGTCTCTGTCACTTGGGCCCATTATGCCTTCAAGTAGTAAAGAAGTCGTCAGTTTTAGTTCCTTTATTTCACTCAATGGCGGACAAATGCAAAATTAAAAAATACATTTTGAAAAATCATTTTTTTTTTAAATTTCTACTAAAATTTTTATTTATTTTTTTCTCATAGACTGGCAAAAATCCATCTCAAATGCATAGTATCAAAGGATATTTTCCTTACCTGCAGCTTTAAATTGGATTTACAGTATGACCGCTGTTCAGGTCTTAAGTTGGGTAAAGGGACTCACACTCTTCCTTGCCGAAGCAGATGACATCTCTGGTGTGAACTGGAAGTGAAACTATCCAAGCATCCTTGTAAGATACTTAATTTGAATCCTAAAGGAATGTATAGAAAAACCATTTATATCAGCATGGTCTGCATACTAGACGACCTGACCACACCACCAGGCACAGGCATTATCGTCCTGCATTGACCAGGGAGCAGCTACACTGGACGAGAGACCAGTGGTTCTCAGTGATGTAAGTCAATTCACTCTGAGCAGAAATTATGCTGGAGACGTCAGGCAAAGCGCTATGCGTCAGCCAGATCAGGTACCCTTGCCAGTCATCTAGCACGCAGACCACGCTGATCCAAATAGCTGCGAATGGTCTGACATGACACTTGGTTGCCTCTCACTTCCCTTAAATGTGTCTGCAGTTGTGTGGCATTCATCCTCCGGTTCCGCAGGGCATTGTTTACATGAAGCGGTCATCAGTGTGTGATGAAGCCAAAGAACATTGACTTCTTTGCCTTTCTGTGACTCTTCCAGTCTCTTTGTATCTCTGTTGTGACCTTCTGTGACACTCTATGACGCCTATGCTAAAGGGGGACACTTCGTCGGGAGGCTCCTGCTTAAAGCCTCACAAGGGCGGGGGTACTGTTGGTCAATTAGAGGTGTCTTTTGTTCCCATGATGTAAAAAATGTGAAAGCAGGATGAGAGGAGGGTTTTAAATCCCAATTAAAAATTGTTCCCCCTAAATTTTTTGGGCCCGATTCAGGGATAAAACACCTGTTGTGAATTTGCTTTTAAAGCTTTTGTTAGAGATCAGCAAGTTGTGAAAAAAGTACTAAAAATTAAAACAGTTGGACTGTGCATCAAAAAGTTGGGGAACCATGTCTCATTTATTTCATCTAAAAAAAAATTTAAAAAAATTTGTTTTGTTAAACCCTGAAATTTAAACCCAAAACCCAAAATACCCCAAACTTTTTGTGAGTAGTAAATATTATATTTTTAAGGGGCAAACCCACAGATTTTTTTAAATATTTTACATTTTCCCCATTTATATTAGACTGTTTTTTTTAACTTTGGGAAAATAAGAAAACACATATGATAAACAGTGTTTGAAGCTGGTCTTTATTTATTGCGAAGCAGTGGTCTAATTTGAAATGAAATTGCATTTTTTTCCACAGTGGTGATGTAGGGGGACAGCTGATTTTGGGGGGGTTATAACATCAAGACATGATCATCTTCATTCAGGAGAGCCTTCTGTCCTAACAGTGCTAACAGTCTATATGTAGACTACATGCAATGAAATTGCATTTATCTTGTACCACATAGTGTCGAACATGAAATATATCTTTCAAGTATACAATGTACAGTATAAAAAATTTGCTGGAAATTTTGTTTTATGTTTTTGGTCAATCCATCATTTTTGGGCCCCGCTTTTTTTTTGGGTTTTATTTTTCACTTTATAAAGAATGAAATGTCATTCCAAACCAAAAAATAGACCCATTGTACGCCCGGCAAAAAAAACATTTTTAATGCGCCCAAAATTGTGCATCAAAAATTTTTTAGCAATGATAAAGCTTTGCGCATAAAAATTTTGTAGGCGCCCCAGATTAGGGGGCTTTATTATACTATGCAGGGGGCGTTAAATAGAGAAGCCAAAGGGCCCAAAAGCAAACTTTTGGATGGACCCCCCCCCCCCCCCCTGACCACGTCCCTTTTACCAGGGCATGCTGTTAGATAATGTAATTTAAAACAAGGGGAAAAACCTCACCTTACATATACCCTCATAATGCTACCAATCAATCCACCCATACCAAAAAAACTTACCAATAACGCAAATTTCATTTAAGGGGGCCTGATTATACCACCAGAAAACGAAAACAAATTACCCCCCACATAGGACTGAATTTAAAAACCCTTCCCTATTATGATCAGTTTCACAAATGACCCCAAAACTGTCTTTTTAAAAATTAAAAAAATAATAATATATAATAATATAGTGACCAAAATTTAAATGGTTTGGGTTTTTTAATACCTTTGTGGGACCCAACCCGGCTCTGCAGGGCTGTATATTACTCCATACAAGGGACCCCTATTTGTGGTAGGACAAACCCAAAGTTTCACAGGCTTGAGAGTATAAAAACCACCATTTCAGTGAAAAATATTGTGGGAGACAAACCCGTTTTACACAGGTCTGCAGGGCTGTTATTTTTCCCCCATACAGTGACCATATAGTGGTAAAACAGCAGTGGGAAAACTCTTTTGCGGGCATATAAGTTTATTACGTGCGTTACATTTTTGTGACTCACAAAGGGGGAGTTTTTTATTTACCCGTGTTGGGCTTTCTCTTTTGTTCTGTTCCCGGGCCAGCCGCCCTATTTTATGAATCTCCCCGAACCACTTTTTTCCCGCAGATTTAGAAAAAAAATAAACTTAGAAACCCGACTTTTCCAGCACTTTCCCCCTGGCTATATGGGGTCCATTTAGGAGGCAGGGCTTTTGTAGGGGTATATGGGGCCCCAAATGGCAAAGGGTTTTGGTAGCCCCCTAGAGTGCCCAAAATAGGGAGGCAGGGTTTTTGGTAGCTATAGGGAGGCATTTTCGGTTTGACAGGGGTTAGGGGGGCTATAGGGGCCTATAGGTAGGGGTTTTTTTAGCTAAAGGGGCCCCCTATAAGTAGACCGGCAGGTTGTGGGGGGGATACGGCTTTTAAGGGGATATGGGGTGGAGAGGCAGGCATATTGGGGGGGCTTTTAAAGGGAGGCAAAATTGGGGGGGGGCTTTTAGGCAGGCCCATATGGGGGTTAAAGGCAGGGGGATTTGGGGGGGTATAGGGAGGGGGATAGGGGGGTTTTAAAGGAAAAGGGAATGGGGGGGGTTTTTAAAAAGGGATTGGGGGGGTATAGGCAGGCATATGGGGGGGGGGGAATTATAGGCAGGGGATTTTTGGGGGCTTTTAGGGGGAGGATATGGGGGCTTTTAGGCAGGCCTTTGGGGGGGTATAAAGGGAGGCATATGGGGGGGTAAGGGAGGCATATGGGGTTAAGGATTAACAATAAGGGGGAAAAAACTTATTAACCTAGGGGATTCCCCGGGTTTGGGGGCTTACGAAATTGGGGGTTAAAGGGGGCGGGGGGGGAGGGAAGGGGGGGATGGGACTACCTGGGGGCGGGGAACCTTGGACCCCAAGGGGGGCGGCAGGGAAGGGGGAACAGGAAAGGGGAGGGGCAAAAACGGTTGGGGGTTCCCTTGGGGGTTCCTTTTGGGGGGAAAGGGGGCCCTTGGGGAAAACCTATCGGGCCGGGGGGGGGTTCAAGGGAGGGGATGGACTTGGGGGGCCCGGGTTTGGGGGTTCCCGGAATTAGGGGGCAGTTGGGGGGGGGTTTTAAGGTTCAAAAGGGGGCGGGGGGAAAAGGAGGCAATTTTCAGGAAGGGGGGATGGGGGAAGCGGGAAGGAGGGAGGGGGGGCACGGGGGGGGCCCCCCTTTTTTAAGGGGGCAGGGGGCCCCTTAAGGGAACTGTACCCCTTGGGGGTTTCTTTGGGGGTTTTCGGGAACTTGGATATAGGGGTTTGGGAAGGTTTTTAAAACCAGGGGGGTACAGGATTTAAATTTTTATACGGCTTTCATTAGGGGGTTGGCCCCCTATCATACCAAATTTAAAAAATTTCTTAAAACCCCGGCCCCCCTGTGGGCCCCCGGGCCGGCTCTTTTCCCCCCGGGGGGGGGATGGTTCCCCCCCCCCGTTTAAAAATTTTTACTTAAAACATTTTAAGTTTAGAATTTTGGGTCCCCTGGGGGGAAAGGGTTTAAAAAATTCCTGGGGGGGGAATTTAACCCTTCCCCCGGGTGGACCCAAAAACCCCCGGGTTGGATAATTAAAAACTAAATTTAAATTTTAAGGATTTGGCATACACAATTTTTTCCCAAAATTGGGGGGCCTTTTTTTAATTTTTAAATTTTCATTTTTTATTACCTTTTTTGGGAAAGTTTTAAAATTCGGGGGAAATTTTAAAACCCAAAATTTTTAATAAAAAAAAATTAAAAGAATTTCCAAAATAAATTCCAAATTTTTTTAAAAGAACGAAAAAAGGTTTTAACCTTTTTTTGTTTGTTTCCCCAAAAGAAGGGGGTTATTAAAAAAGGTTCTTTGAAAATAAACCTTTAAAAGGGGGGTCTCCCCTACAAGGATTGTTTTTTTTTTAAAAAGATTTTGCAAAAAAAAAGTCACTTTTCAATATGTGTTTCCCTTACCCGTGCCTTCCTATTCCTAGATATCCCCTCTTGTATGGGCTGCATCAGCTCCTCAGGGCGCATAGCCCCCCGACCTGTTTGATCTTCCCGATTGGTGGGCCCGCATTTGGTTTTCTATTGCTAAAGGATGGCTTTTTTATTTTCGCCTTTTGGGAAACCCCGTAAAAAACCCCCAAATTTTAATTCAAAGTAAAACCAAGGGGAAAAAAGGACTGAGGGGAAAGATGAATTTAATGTTGTGAGGGGAAAAACCCCCTTTTAAAATTTTGCTGCACTGAATCAACCACGGGGGTACTTTGTCTCTGGCCCCCCAAATAAAAAGGTTCATCGCTCTCCAAGCTTCCTCCTTTTTTGAAAACACTTGCAAAGCTGCTCTTGAGGACGAGAAAAGATGGAGAAAGAACCAAGACAATTTTGGGACCAAATTCAGGGACAAAAATTTCCCCGTGGGGTGGATCTTTTTCCAAACTCAAATTGGACTCGTCAGCCAACAGTAAGCCTACGGTAGATGTGGAGAGCCTAGCTAAATTTTCATTTGCAAAGCCAGACCACACATATGTTAACTGTAAAATGGTTTTGGTATTATAGTTGAGCAATGTTATTTGAGGAATATATCTTCACACTTATGTAGATATGTTCATGGGGAAATGCTGGGAAAAATTTTTCACCCAAAGGGTAGCAAGTGCTTTACATAAACGTCATTGAATGCAAAAATTTCGGTTTATCCCTTTTATCCGGTTTTGGTTTTTCCTTTAAAAAAAATTCTTCACACGGTTTTTTTGGGGAGGAAATTTTTAAAACGCATTGGGGAATTAATCGGCCATTTTGGGGGCTTTCAGTAGGCGGCCATACCGCGGAAAAAGGAATAGTAATTTGGGAATCCCCCAGTTTCATAGAAAACATGGATTCCCCCTCCCCCCGCTCGGCAAAAACCGGGGCCGGGGGGGAGAAAAGGGGAAAAAGAAAGGGAAGAAGGGGGGGGGGGCCCCCCCCCCGAAAAAGGGAAATTTGGGGAAAAAAGGGGGGGGAAAAAGTGAAAATGCAATTAAATTAGGGGCCTAGCCCCCCCTTTTTTTGCATTGATTTTGGCCCCCGCGGGGCGCGCCCCGCCCCCCCCGGCCCCCCCCCGCCCCCCTCCCAAAGCCCCCCCACCACCCCCCCCGCCCCTTTAATTTAAAAGGGGATTTGTGAGTATTAGGCTCACAAAATCCGTCGGGAATAACCCCTGGTAAAGGTTTTTTGAACACCGGCCCCCCCCTTTTTCCTTGCTTGCAGTCAGGCAGGGTTTTACCTTGTTCTTGAGAATTGCACCCAAAATAGTTACTATTAGGGTAAGTTAACCGGCTTTTTTTTGGGACGCTTTTCCCCAGTATTGAGAGGTTATTGCTTTTTTATACAGGGAAATGCCCCCCAATCATTACGGTAATCCACAGTTTCATAGAAAACTATGGATTAGCCTCCCCCCCCGCTCGTACAATATTTGTTTTTGTCGAGGGGGAGAATGATTGTTAATTTATTCACAGCACTTTTACGGCCACGGGGTAATGATGTCTATATGCGGCGGGGTGCCGCCCCCCCCCCCCCCCCCGCGCCCCCCAAAAACCCCCGGCGTCACTCGCCGCAGTTCGCCGTGGAATATACCCTAAAGTTATTTTACCTGCCACAAGGGTAAATGTCTCCCTGTCATCTCTATAAACCAATCCACTTTTCCCAGTGAGCATGACTCCTATCTCCCTTCCTTGCATTAGCTCACTTCCACCTCCAGGACTTCTCCAGTGCTGCACCCATGCCATAGAAATCATAGCTCTTTACCATTAGACTTGTAGCCAACATTTTCAACTTGTGCATCTTAAAAAAATGAATTCCTGTGTAACAAAATCCTTATCACTGCTTTGGTCAAAGTCCTTTAATCCCATATAACCTGACCTGGTCACTGATATCTCCGTGTCACTGCCAGGTCTCCAAATTGATACCCTTGTTGCATTACTCTGCACTCTATGTCTCAGCTGCTTCATGAGTGGCTGGTTCATTTAACTTATATTCCCTGCAATCCTGATAGCTCCACGGTGACTTCCTACCCATAAAGTCACTCTTCTTGTTTCATATAGATTGTACATTTTTTAAAATCTCTTATTGCTTTCCCAAACTGTAAAATGCAATATATTGGCACTATATAATTAAAGATTCTTATTATTAATTGTTAAAAACCCGATTAGATGTGTTACATTCTCGTGTGGATGAAAACTATTGCTTTCAGGATGAAGTTCCAACACTGCTGTCATTAGACCTTGCCTGGTGTTGTTTAACTCTCACCCTTGCCTTAACATTAACCATGAACTTTCTTTGGACAGGGCAGCAACATCAATAGGGTATTCACTATGGTCCTCTACAAAGAGATTTGTATTGGTGTTCTGCTCCTTCCTGTTGGGAGACATATGGAGATATATACGTATTTAGATGAAGAGCATGAGATAGCTAGAGGGCAAAAGATGAGGAACTTCCCAACTCCTTTAATGTCATCTTGTGGGATCAAAGCTAGTCCATGATAATGAAGTAATCTGGATGCTTTTATCTATGTTATACTACCAAATATTCACTAACTATTCGTTAGCCACACAAATTCAGTTAAGGTTTCTGTATTCAAGCAATTCTCATGAACCTGAAGCAACTTAATTATTATTACTCAAGTTTTTATCATCAGTAGGCTGAAGCAAATTACCAACAACATCAGACCATTGGGTTGCATGGTGGCCAGTAGTTAGCACCTATGCAACACTGGGGCTCTATGTTTTAATCTGACTAGGGGCAACATATGAATAAGGTTTCTAGCAAGTTATAATTACTAGGATTCTTGAGAAGGGTCATTGATCCAAGGATTTATTCTGATTGCCAGTCTGATTGGAGTCGGGAAGGAATTTTTCCCCCAAAATGAGGACAATTGGCTTTAATAGAGAGGTGGATTACCTGGGCAGCAGAAATGAGGACAGACTGGTAGAGGAGGCTACGAAGAGTAATGTTGTAGTTGTCTATGCAGGAGATGACGAGGGCATGATCGAGCATTTGTGTAAAGTTTAAGCTAAGAAAAGAGAGAATTTAAGAAATGTTTATCAAGTGGAGGTGGCAGGAGGTAGTAAAGACTTGGATGTGCGCTTTGAAGGACAAGGCAGGGTCAAAGGATATCCCAAGGCTGTGCACTTGATGGACTGGGTAACGCATGGTGTTATTGACTCTCGTAAAATGGTCTGCTAAGGGGGTTGTGTTGGATGGGGGATGGATGAAGAACTCCATTTTCTCCGTGTTGAGAGCTTTAGAAAATGGGAGGAGGAAAAGGAGGAAATGTATGATAGATATTCAGGATTCCTGAAAAGCAGAGAGTTCTCACCTGGGCTCAAGATGTATATTTGAGTGTTATCAGTATAGAAGCAGTACCAAAACCATGAGATGCTATAACTTTACCCAGGCAATGAGTGGTGTTAGGCCGCGTTTACACAGACCATTTCCGGTATTTGAGCTATTTTTGACACGCAGGGGGACGGCTTTTCTCTGCTGTTTGCGGATTCAAGCCCTCACCCTTTGCACTGACAGGCAGAAGAATGAACATGTTCTATGTTTTTCAGACCGCCGGACCATTTTTCGGATCCGTCCGGCGGAAAATCCATGCAGTGTGGACTGCTGAACGGATTTTCCATTAAGGTCCATGTAAAAGCTTTACAGACAGCTTTCAAAACCGAAAACCGTCTGTAAATCTGACTGAAAACCTGTGCCATGGGGACATGCCCTTAGTCTAGACCACTGTTTTTGACATGGTAATCCCCACTGAGAACTGAGCAGTGATGACCGCCCAGTTGACTGTCTATACACTTATTAACATATCATGGCGTCAAAACTAATGGCACCAATACATGACAAAATGGATGTATAAACTGATGTAGCTATGACTTGACCAGAAAAATGAGAGTTGAAGTTTTTGGAAGACTCCATAATGCCTCATTAAACTGCGCATAGACTTTTGATAGCTGAGAGTTTAGAGAACTATACAGTAAGAACACTAGCTGGGATTGGCCAATTATGCATTTCTTTTGTATATCACTGCTTAAAGGGATGTTCCAGGCCCTAACATTGCTCATTTGTCCATCAGGTATGAGTAGAAATAGAAAAGAAAACGCATGCTTAACTCCTGGACGCTCCCGTTCTCTCCTGGCTGCCGATCCGTTCAACCCATCGTTTACGTGACAGCTGCAACCAAATCACAGGCCACAACCCACAACGTCACATTCATGTGACTGCTGTGGCCTGTAATTGGCTGTGGTTGTCGGGTGAATGAAGACCTTTCACTGCAACGGATGGGCAGCTGGGAGCGAATGGTAGTATTTTTGTTAGGTTTCTCCTCTATTTCTACTCATACCCCGATAGAAAAACAAGCAATGTTGGGGCACGGAACACCCCTTTAACTTGTGAGGGAGCAAAAGAACAAGGTCTCTCCAACTTTCCCATCTTACGTTCCAAATGAGATATCGGGAGACCGTGAGGCTATGCTCATTGTTATAAGCTTGTCTTATATCCCGTAGAACATGGTGTCCTTGCCCTAATCTGAATTTTCAGCTATATACATATCTATTAACAGTATTTTTTCTTATCTGCATAAATCCTAAATAAAAATGAAAGCCATTTTTGTCGAAATTTATCTCCTTTTCCAGCTGCTGTACGAAAACATATAACGCGAGAAAGTGTCACCGTCCCTTGTGAAGTGGATTCTTTTACACCCGTTTCACTCATTAAAATCAGGACATAAATTAGAATAATCTCAGTACAATGGGACAGCCCCTCTCGTTTCAATCACTTCCACACTGCCTCTTATCCTCACACTTCTCCATATGTTTGTGTTTTTGTATGTTGTTTTTTTTTTCTTCTCATTCTTTTGTACCCATGTATACAAATCACAGTGTGCAGGACATTGTCTTGGGAGGCAGCGGTATTACATAACCATGCTGTCCTTTCAAGCAGCTCTATTGTTCAAAGCACAGATAACCGTATAATTTTCTCTGTAAGATCTCTGAATATCTTGGATTGAATTTCAAAGAAACCTCAAACTTCCAAAGTAATCTATACCGCTGTCTTATATTGCAAAGGATATGTACTCATCCGCACTTCTGAAGTGTCACCGGCTCAATGCAATGTGTTTAGAAAAGTCCATTTCAAAGCTGGTTAAATGTTTTCTGCTTGTTACTGTTCTTTATATTGTATTTTGTAATTTTTTTGCTTTATATTTTGTAATTCTTCTCTTTGTTAGTTATCTTTATATTTTGTAGTTTTTTTGCTATTGTATTTTTTTGGGGTCTTTTTTATACCGAACAATATGTCAACAATAGGAGTAATCTGCATGTCCTGTGAATGCTACAAATTCATTATTTCATTTTTTTGTGCCTCCAGGAACCATCTTTAAGCTTTTCCTGTTTTTTCTTCTTCTTCTTTTTCTTACCATCCCTTTCCAGTGTCTTTACAAGCTGTTTGTAATCTATGCTTAATCCTTTTTATTCGAATGAAGAATTAATAAATGCCAGTTTGTGGTTTCGGTTGCGTTAAGAAGTACCGACTCAATGCTGCCAAGATTTGCCATCTGCCACCTACATGTGCAGGTGCCACGGAGTCTCTCCTGCATACAAAGCGTAATGATATAACACAAAGGGCCAATGTGCCGCAATAATTGCTAAACACACATAAAGGGAGAGCAGGACATTTTTATGAAAGTTTACTTAGTCTGTAGAGATTTGCATACAGATGGATAGGTCGGGGACTTGTGTGCGCTGCGTGGCCCACTGTGTGGAGGGTTGGCTTCAAGCAGCCTTTATAAGCACACACGGCATTCACTATAGTGTAGTGCGGTGGAGAGGCCCTCATTCTACACACACTGAATAGTCATTCAAGTAGCTTGCTTTGAAATAAAAAAGACCTTGGATATAGAAAAAAAGCAAATTCTTTTCTTTGTGAAACGGAGTAGTGTTGGGTTAGAGGCCAAGGGACCTCAAGAATGCAGCTAGCAACGAGGAATTAGAGGGAAGTTTCTGTGGAGACACATTTAGAAATGTGGTATTCAGCTTCTTCTGGTGACCAAAAACGTTACGGATATTTCAAAGAGGTCTCGGCATATGTGAAAGAAGGGGACATGACTATTTTTATGCTTACATAAAAAAAGTTGCAACTGTCTTAAAATAAGCCAGTTTTTAAGCTTGAGCGGGTCAACTTTATGGATCTGGCTCAGAAGTTGTAAAGAAATTTCTTTACTGCTTGTTTTTTAGTCAGTTTTGCTTTATAAATTAATTATCAATAGGGTTTTTTTCTTTTTTGTTCGTGCAGCTGCCGTTGCTCAAAATTCAATGTCTAAGGAAAGACCCTTTGATCATTGTACAATTAAATGTTATACTGACAGTAAATCACATGTTAAATCAGTACAAATTCTATTCTGGGGTATCTTCTGAAAAGTGTTTGACAAAAACTTCAGTAAATGTTTAAAAGGTAAATATTATACTAGAACAGACTGAATAAAACAAAAATTGGGACAGATGGTCAGCGTATTGCCCTGAGTGACATTTCTAGACATCCGATGCCCCCTAAGAACTTTGGAGCTGAAAAAGTCTTACAATGCCACAATGTAGATTTTTACATTTCTGAATTTACTTTTTTAGTATACAGGTGAAGCCAAATATGTTTTTCTGATACTTTTAACAAAACTTCTAGCTATTCAGCTGTTGTGTGAAATATGAATAAAACACTTTGACATATGTTTAAGAGTTTTCCCTTCCTATAAAGCAAACATGTTAAATTTAAGGCCCGTGGGCCGAATCCAACCCTCCCGCAAGAGTTTAGACCCAATGAGCAGGGATTGGCAAGGTCCAGGCACAGAAGGACCAACTCTACACTTTCCCCCGAAGGATGCATGCATTGGTTGGAACAGACATTGGCACCACTAAGGGGGAAGACACCACTGTGGATTCGGAGCTCCAGCAAACACCTCAACATCAATCAATTCAGCAACTCATATGCGGTGGCATAGCTCTGACATCCCTACCCAGGCGCCCTAGTCGCCCTCCAAGGTAGGTAGTTCCATGTTAATTAAGTAGAGGGCGCTGAATATTATGTAAACTGAAGGGACATCTTGGCCTAACCAGGTGGTCCACTCTTTGTAGGCAACCATAATGCTGATGTGGCCCTTTGTGAAAATGGGTTTAACTTCCATGCAAGAAATTGATGTCTTATTGCTTGGTTATACAAACACAACAGAATATCATCAGCATTCTATAGGCACTAAAAACGGTCAAAGAGGACATAAGAATTTTTTGGAACAGCATTTCTGCTACTGTAAAATATATGAAAAAAGTTGAGGTTCTTAGTGTACATTTTTGATCAAAACTGTAAATGCCCACGTACCGTGGCAAGGTGACCCCAATTCAGGTGGGAACCTACATTACATGGTTCCCACCTGAGGTTCAGACCTCCACATTTCAGTGATAGAAGATTCCAGCTATAAAACTGATCTGATTAAAAAGCCTGTGCAGGTGGGTGGGGTGCATAAACCAAGATGTGAACCAGTCGCTTCCCCATGCAAACAGTCAAAAAACAAAATCTGGTCAGCACATCCATTTTGAAGAATAAACATATAGGTGCACACTGGTATGTCAGTCAAGATCAATGCAAACAACATAATATCAGCAGCACTCTATAGGCACTAAAAAATGGTCAAGAGGACATAAGAATTTTTTGGAACAGCATTTCTGCTACTGTGAAATATATGAAAAAAAATTGAGATTCTTAGTGTACACCTATACGTTTATTTTTCAAAATGGATGTGCTGACCAGATTTTGTTTTTTTAGCGTTAGTAGGGATGAGCGATTATAATCGACAAAGTTTAAATCGCCGCGATTTTTCGGTTGTTCGGAAATTTCCGATCACGCGATATTTTAGGTGACAATCTGCAGATAATATCGCGCCATTTTCGGCGCTTCCTGTCATTTTGGCGGCCAGCAAATCAGCTTAGAGCATAGAGCAGAGTGAGCTGGGTGTGTGCCGTCATGACTGTGATGTGTATGGTTGTCATTGGCTGGAAAAATCACATGACCTCGTTTTGCATAGAACAGCGTTTCCTGTTCAGTATCAGTGTTTCAGTGTCTCTCACTAGAGCAAAACGTGTGCTAGGTCTTTCTCAATACAGCTCAGTTCAGAGACACAGTTGTTCTCTTTATTCATACAGACAACTATGCTTTTAGCTGTGAACATTAGAATATAGGTAGATTAGAGAATTTCAGTTCTTAGTTAGACAGAGACTTTTAAAGAAGCATCTAGCGCTGTACAGCCGCAGGGAGGGGTGGGTGGGGCCGGACGGAAAGACAGGCAGGCTGGCTTTGGACAGGAGGGTGTATATTGTGCAGTCCAGACTCTGCTTTGAACCAGCATTGAAATGGCATTTTTTTACCACTTTTTGGCCAGCACCTCACACCTGAGGTGAAATTGTACCATTTATTTTGTGCATCCCAGTTTTTTTCAAAGAGCCACCTTGTACTTACATTAGGATACAGAAATTTTCTAGTAACCGCTGGTGTATTTCATTGGTGCAAAAACCATCTTTTCTTATCCGTATAACTTTTAAATAGCTGTTTTTCACTTTGGTGCATCCCAGTTTTTTTTCAAAGAGCCACCTTGTACTTACATTAGGATAATGAAATTTTCCAGTAACTGCTGGTGTATTTCATTGATGCAAAAACCACCTTTTCTTATCCGTATAACTTGTAAATAGCTGTTTTTCACTTTGGTGCAGCCCAGTTTTGTTCAAAGAGCTTACTTGTAACATTACATTAGGATAAAGTAATTTTCTAGTAACTTGCTGGTGTATTTCCATGGGTGAAAAAACCTTCTTTTATTATCTGGTATAACTTGTAAATAGCTGTTTTTCACTTTGGTGCAGCCCAGTTTTGTTCAAAGAGCACCTTGACTTGTATATTAGGATACAGAATTTTCTTAATAACTGTTGTCGTGTTGTCAATTGCTGCATAAAAATTGCAATTTCTAATCCGTGTAATTTCTTGAATAAGTTTTATTGCGCTCGGGAATCAATCAGTTTGGCGCAGATAGCGCAGTTGTATGATAGTTTGTTGAAAAACTTTCAATTCCTGTCCTTACTGGGAGTTGTAAATCCATGGGGACTGAAGGATAGAACCTGTTGGATTTTGTCTTACGGTTCTTCCACCAGACCGCATTTTCCACAGGAATTCGCTAGAAACATTTATGTTTATATCCTAGTTGGCGTAGGAATTTAGAGGGATTTTAGAATAGGGTGATGCCGTCTTACAATAAGGAGGACTGTCAAAAAACTCTTCCATACCTTCTTAATTTTTATCATTCTGAACATGGAGCGAAATGAAGGTGGTAAACGAGCAAGTGGGGGTGTAGGACATGGTGGTAGAGGGTCACTGAGAGAATGGTGCTCCTTCCTTGCTGGCGACAAACACGCAAGACAGGAGGATCGTCGGTTGCAGGACCATCAGTGCTGTCATCGTGGTCGGTGCTATGTGAATCTCAGTAACGACAGCGTCACCAATCGTTCTTCAGTGGTTAATGCAACCTGCATCCAGCTGTCTTACGCCATGTCCTCACAGTCACGGCCACCAAATGTCGTCATCATCTTCCGTCCAGAATCCGTCACAAATGTAGCGACGGCAACCCAAATGTCAACTCGTTTGTACCCACCACTGTGGATATCCCATTTTTTGAAGACCTCTTTGTGACAAATGCGGGTTGTGGGTCAGAAGGCATTTCAAAAGATATCAGAGGCAAAGAGGATGATTTTGTCTGCTCTTGACGCCCAAAGGCTGAGGCTATCAGAGGAGGAGAAGCGAATGCCGTCAATCGGACAAATAATCCTGGGCAGTCAGGCAATGTCTGCAGTGCCTCTTGCTTGTAGCCCGCAGCTCACTGGGATGCAGAATGTCAGGACGACGATGTCACCTGTGTTGATGATGATGATGACGACTGTGCGGGAGTTCCACGTGGTCTTTTTAAGCAGAATTTGCTTGCCAGCGCTTCATTACTGGACAGGGAGGAAGACGATGGGTGGTGTCAGTTATGGGTACCGCTTTCAAATAGGGGAGAGGGCGGTCGCATAAGTCCGCTGCGATTATTCCGCCAGCCAACGATCAGGCGGAAACACCGCTCCTCGCTATATCGCCGTGAAAAGGTTCCAGGAACCTCATCAAGACTGGGCCTTTTTTGAGCATGCCTCTGATTCACACAGTGATGTCATATGCCGCCTTTGCCGTAAACGCATAAGTTGTGGAAGTAATCTCTAGGTGTTTAACCACCAAATAACATGTCTAGTCACATGCAGCGATGCAATGAGTTGAAAATGGAGGGAGCCAACTTGGCCCAAAAAAGGCCACACTGATTACCAGGCTTCAACCACGTTCAAATCCTCTGTCTTCCGGCTCTCTCCTCCCTCCGCCACGACCAAGCGTTCCTCCAGCTAGCCTTGGCTCTCTGAATCATGATCAAGGATCAGCTTCCGCTTCAGCCTCCACCATCGCCCGTGTAGTTCACACAAGCTCACAAGGAAGTGGTACCCTTACTTACCCCTTCTCCTTCACCTGTTTGACCTGAACACCTTATCTGTGGCCAGTCTAGCAGCCCAGCCCTTCTGTCTACCAGGTTTGGGAGAGAAGAAACACCTTTTATCACCAAACCATCCCCAAGCCAAAAGCCTGGATTGTCGGCATTGCGGTTTTTGGCTGGGAAATGTTTGCCTTTCCGTCTGGTGGACACAGATGGGTTTTCCACCACGTCACTTGGACCATAGCCTGCCCCTTATAACACAGATGCCGAGCAGGCATTTTTTTTCAAGGAAAAGCGTCCCTGCCCTGGCCAGACACGTTCATCTAAAACTTTCTCACTAACGCGTTGTCTGATCTGTGTCGGGCAAAGGTCCACTCACCACCGAACATTGGAATAGTAAGCACAGCCAAGACCAATAATATCTCGGAGTGACAGCTCATTGGTGAGCTGAGATTGGATGTCTATGGTGATAAACACAGGTTAACGGTGGCTCATCAGGCTCAGAGCAAGTCTTCAAAACGCAGGGATGGTTCAGTGTTCTTTCCCCAAGGATCCACTGGTAGCCTACATGCCCATAGAATCAGGCTGTGTTGTAATTAATCTAGCTTGGAGACCGTCAACACCACAGTTCAGGAGCTGTGGCGGCTCTCTTCGCTGGCTGGGTGACAATAACTTTGTGCCAGAGGTGGATGTGGCGAGAACGGTTGTAATCTGCTGACCGCCATTAAGTTCGGTAGGATGGAAGCAACATCCATGCCTGGCACACGTCATGAACCTTGTCATCCAGAAATTTGTTTGAATGCGCTACCGGGTCTGGCTGCTGCTGAGGAAGGCTCGAGGTCTGACGACTCACACTTCCATGTTGTTACCTGCTTCATCCGCCTGGATGCGTTTGCAGCGTCAGCTCAGGTCTCCCCCGTCAACTCGTCTCATTGTTGACGTTGGCAACAAGCTGGATTCAACCCCTCCAAATTGGCTCCAGCGATTGTGGCACAGCGCAATGCCATTACGCATGTACGCACAGTAGTGACACTTGGCCTGACAAGCAGCGGTGCGGGACCTTGGGGTGTTGCAGCCACCGAGGTGGAGGCTGGTGAAAGATCTCCGATCCATCCTTGCCAGTTTTGAAGAAGCCACCAAAATGGTCAGTGCGGACAATGCCCTTTTCCAGATGAGCTTTGTGGTGATCTTAGTTCTGGAACGATGTTGCAACAATCTGAACATCAGGGTCCGCCCCACCCGCGATGGAGGAGGAGACGTGACACAGATGCAAAAAAAACTTTGAGATTCTTTGGTTCACATATTTTGATTATAAAAAAATGCTTAGCTCCCACGACTACACCGTGATCTACAGGTCGGGCAGTCCTCCTTCGCTATCTTTAACTCTCAATAGAGCCATAATCAATGGCTCTCCACTTCGGTTCACCCGACCTCCATTATCCTGAGAGAATGAAAATTAAAAAAAACACCAAACCTGCAAGCTGCACTTTTATAACAGCCTGTGAAAGTGGACGTGGTGCACACAGATGCGGACACGGAGCCTTTCTCTCCGTTCGATCCAGAAAGCCTGACAGTTTCACAACTTTATCGGTCTCATTAGGAGTGAGTGGTTCGGGGTTCCAGGCTGGTGCAAGGCGGTGGGACCTCAGCTCTCAGGGTGCGATCATCTGAGGCAAGTCAGGGCTGTGTTGAAGCTGTCTGTGTCGGAGGGAAACGGAGGAAGAGGTGGATGAGGTATTCCTGGACAACGACGGTTACCGACGTCCCTGCCTTGGAAAGAGGTTGGCAGGATTTGAGGGGAGGAGAAGATGAGGAGATCAGTTTGCTAGTGCCCTTAGATCCAGAGGGTCGGGATGTTCAAGGCTCCATCTCTCACTGAGGTGCTTGGATGTTCCATTTCCTCCAACATGATCCTCGCATTAAGGCCATCAAAATGAACAACAGTTACTGGGTGGCCACCCTTTCCTTTCACCCACCCAAATAGACAGTAAAATGCAGGAATTGGAGACAGTGTCTGATTGACTCAACTGGAGACATATGTTTTGGTTTGCTTCACTTCTTCAAATATACGGTGGAACAACGTCAGCAACGTGAAAGCTAGAGTAGGAGTGCCAAGCTGCAGCCGCAGGCATTATGGCAGATGCCTAATGGGCTGACCTTGGAAAATCTTTATTTACCACACTCACTAACAATGTATTGCAGGGCACAACATACAACACACCAGAGACAGGCTTTAAGATCATGTGCACATCTATCTCGCGTCTCAACCACCGATGTTTTGTGGACATGTTCCGCGGACCGAATCGAACTTCTGGGTATTTTCCAAAATAAAGCAAAGGTATGATTGGCCCGGCATTGCTCGATAGGCACGCACATAGTGGTGCTTGTCAGCCCAGCAGCAGCGTCATTATCTGAGCGGACCTTCAGCACACGCTGGAGGAGTCATTACAGAAACAAAACGCTTCGGTTTCCAAGATAATGTTATGGGATCGTTTTTGACTTTCATCAAGATGAATCAAGATGGATCTCTGCTGATGTTGTGGCCCAATTGCCGAGGTCATCGATTAGTTGCAGTCCTACTTCACATTCTCTTTAAATAGAAATGGTCCTTTTGAATTTTTTTTTTTATGAAAAATTATCATTTCTTGCTGCAATTTTATTCTCCAGTTCCCAAAAGGTATTTTGTGGTGTGTTTTGCGGGGGGGGGGGAGACTGAGAAAAGGACACACCCAATTT
This sequence comes from Phyllomedusa bahiana, assembly GCA_025379985.1. Lineage (NCBI taxonomy): Eukaryota > Metazoa > Chordata > Amphibia > Anura > Hylidae > Phyllomedusa > Phyllomedusa bahiana. The sequence goes on along the minus strand of JAODAL010033253.1, from coordinate 12,663 downwards.
TGTACATGGTTTTCATGAAAAAAAAAAGGATTCCATTTACCTCACTTCTCTTTTCAGAAAAGTTTTCGCACTGGTCTCAATGGTTTTGGTTTTTGGGGTCATGATGCTGTGAGTTCACAGCTTTATTCAAGGGCTTTGGAACAGAAAATGTGGCCTTTCTAGACATGGCATTTCTCCCTTAAACAGTGGAAACTAGCTGTAGAAGTCATTTTTATAATTTAAGATCAGGTTCATTGCTGCTTACTATTTTAAAAATAGAGAGTGTTATCTAATAACAGACTTTTGTTCTTCACAGAATTGTCTAGGTGGCCAAAATGATATTGTTTTGAATTTTTGGGGGCCATTGTTGCTGTGAAATACAGCTATTATACAGCGTTCCTATTCCTATTGTAAAAAAAATGTCGGGTTCTAACAGGATCTTTTGTCTTCACTATTGTCAACAGTGGCCTCAAGGGTGAATGTTTTGGAAATTTATGGGCATGGTGCTGTCAAAAAACAGGAAATAGGTAGGACACTGTTAATGGAAACATATTGCAAAATGATGTGTTTTTTGCAAGAATCTTGAAACATAGCTAGCAATCACCTGTAGTGTGGACAACCCGTTTAATACTATTTAAAAAAAAGAGAAACTAGGCGTGGTTGGGATTCCATCCTTTTTTATCAATGTGTTACAATTTAAAACTACTAAAACAGAATTGCATGTAGAAAAAAAAGCTGATACAATTATTCCTTGAGTTGTACCATGGGAACAGGACAGGAAGACTTGAACAGATGTAGCTTATTCAGAGGACATGGTGTATGGAGCAACATTAGCCACCCAATGTGAAAGTACAGAGACATTTCCTCCAACAAGTTGTGTAAAACGAGGAAAAGAATGAGAGAAAAAGGGAGACTGGATGAAACAGTGGCGTTCAAACCGCCAGCATTTCCAAGTGAAGCTCCATTGGTACCGCACTCAATTCAGAAGGGGGCAAGCACTATCGTAGAGGCAGAAAATTTTACTCAAAGCGTTAACCAGGTCTTGACTGTAGATACTGAGGAAGGCCGGGAGGTCTGTTAGATCACTAGACTTCGCTTGTCCTCCACTCTGCTTAGAGCGAACGTGGGCTGTGGTTGAGCGTTGGTGCGTCTTAAGACGTTTTTGCCCATGTTAACAGAGTTACGGGACGTCAGAGAGCCCTGGATTCTCGGCCAACACCCACTGTATATTCCGGCCATGCTAGTCTGAACCTTTAGGTATTTAGTAGATGACGAACACAGCTCTGGCTCTACATGCAACCCAACTGTAACTCAGCCCTGCTAGCTGAACCTGCGTGATCCGTTTAACAGCTTCACCTGACTTGATCAGTAATTTCCTCCAACCCCTTGGACATAGAATTATAGGATTTTCAGACATGGCCTCGTTGACCTACTGGCGGACATCTGTTTTCATTTGCTTACATTCTAAATGTCACGGTGGAACAATGTCACCAGTAGTAAATGCAGCAGTAGTTGCTTAGCCGCAGCAGTATTGCGAAAACAAATTGTTTCTAGAATATTGAGTTTATTTCTTATTTCGAATATTTTTGCTGTTGGTCCAATAAGGGCACCTGTGCTGGTTTTTTGGGGCATGCTGCGTTACAGGATATGGATAGTTCAAGGTCCATTTCACTATAATAAGGCTTCAAAGAACCTACTTGCTTTCAGCACTTTTTCAATCTGTGGATCTCAATGGCAGGTTTGGGGCTCATAGCTGTGGCCCAGGCAAGGCTAGAGCCAATTGTATCCAGTTCAATAATATGGTGGTTACAAAGATTCCTTTTTCCAGCACTTTTTATCTATGGGTCAGAAGGTTTAATGTCATACTGTGGTACAGGACAGATATAGCATATGTCAGTTCAACTAAAATGGTGGTTCTAAGATTCCTTTTTCCAGCACTTTTTAATATAGGGTCAGACAGGTTTAAATGGTAATATACTTGTGGTACAGGTCAAGTATAGTCGAATGTCCAGTTAAACTAAAATGGTGACTCACTTTTTCCCGGATACTTTTTTATCACTGTGGGTCAGCAGGTTTGAGGGTCCTTATGATGCGGTACAAAGGACATGTATATCAATGTCCATTTCAACTTAAAATGGTGGTTCAAATGGCAACTTTCTTCTGGCCACTTTTTAATCTGTGGGTCATGCAGGTTTGAGGGTTCGATGCTTGCGGTACTAGGACAGGTAGAGTCAATGTCTATTTCATCTTAAATGGTGGTTGAAGGAATCCTTTTTTCCAGCACTTTTTAATCTGTGGGTCAGGTGGTTTAAAGGGTCATGCTGCGTTCCCTGGAATAAATCCTATAGCGATAGTAAATGTCCTGTTCAAGACTAAAACTGGTGGTTCAATAGAATAATACTGCTCTTCTGGCACTTTTTATTTGTTGGTTCAGACAGTTTCAGGGTCATGCTGTGATATAAGACAGGGATAGTGAATTGTCTGGAGAGTTTTTTTCATGGTGTTTCTTGATTGCCTAATTGTGTGAGCCCTAGAGGTAGCACAAATCCAGTTTACATGTTGGGGATGTTAATATCCGCGTCTCACAGCCCTGATTTGGGTGTAAGAATGAAGGTGTTCGTTACCTCTCCCATAGACTTTAATGGTCATCTGCGTAATCTGTTATCGACTATGGATATCGTCGATTTTAATTGTAGGATATCGACTTTCGAAATCGATACACGATAGATGACAAAATTGCTATTCACTATCGTTAGGATAGGCATGTATTTCTGTATCTCAGAGTAAAGTCCAAATTTTGGGAGAGCACTGATCATGAAGGTTGCCACAGTGCTCATTTAGCAAAGTGTCCCCTTTTGAATTCTGCCTGTACTGCAGTGCTTCCATCTATCCCTTCATGCAAGAAACTACAACCAGCCCCACTCCCTTGGATATTGCTCAATCTGAGCTGTAGCACCATCATTCTCATGATCGTTTGGCATTCTAAAGGTTGTAGCCCAACTGATGATAAAATAATTACATGTCCTTTATTAGACGACAAAAAGTACAAAAAAGTCATTAATAATTGACTTTATGAGACATGGTCCTCCTCTAGTGACACTTCCCACCAAGGCTTGATGCATGGTGATCTGGTTTTTTGGACATTCCAGGGCTTCCTTGGAGACCCATTATCAACAACTACCCTTCCTTTGGGTACATAATATATGATGAGGATTAATCTATTTTATTCCATTTTTTTTATTTTTTTGTAAGCCCATTATGGAAGCTTTTTGAGGGAGCATACAGGTGCTTTGCCTCCCATCCCCCCACTGCCCATGGGTTCAGTAATACTAAATGCTCTCCTCTTTAGTTTGTGATAAAAGTAATTAGGCACATTAGCTTTAATTAGATGTACTATATTGGCATCCTCAAACAGAAGGCCTCAAGATGTCATAACGCTTATCATTAATGCCAAATACAAATTAATTATTCTTCATTTTATGGAGCGGTTAGAGCCAACTATACTGTTGCTCCTGACTCATCATCTCATAGTCCTCATCTGGAGTATTTATAATGGAGTTCATTGGTAGTGTTAGTTTGCATCTGGGCCCATCAATCATGGGTTTTGACCATTTCATCTGTCCCTTGCCTAGTCTCATGAAGAAAAGTGTTTTGCTTTTTTTAAACTTTGCTGTCTGTGGATTTATAAATAGTATAGAATAATCATATGAGTAAGTTAAGAATGAATAAAATGATTGCTCATCAGCAACCCATTCATAGCCCACGTGGGTCTATGGTAAGTCTTGTGCTTGTATTGTGGTGACAATTGCAGAGTCCAGTCTGCCCAATGTAGAGTACAAGACTGGTAAAAGCTAAAATTTTCAGATCTTCCTGCGCTCCAACCCATATTTAGGAACAATTAAATGATGAAACTTTATCAATTACCATTTATATATGGTTACAAGTAGTGAGCTGGTGCTCAAAATGCGTCGGAAGATGAGGTGTGCGAATTTTTATTGTTTTTTATTAATGACTGATTGTATTTTAAATGTTCCTCAAGTAGCTGGAGGAGCCACAATTTTTCTTTATAACATATCTTTATGTTATATCTAAAATTGCCTTTAAAGTTTTTTCCATGAATTAATCTAGAGTTTTCTTCAAAAATTGTATCAAATGCTTTTATGCAAGAAAGGGAGTGTAATCTCAATAGGTGATTGATCTTTCAAAGATTGTAGGGAGATATTTTTAGCAGAGAAATTAGTGCTCTTCTAATTAAAAAGGTCTCTAAGGCTACAATGATGTGGGTGTACATGTTCTGAAATCATTGGAAGCTATCAAAGAGTTAATGGATACTGTATGAGCTCACAGGGGATCAAGGCTTGATATCTTTCTTGGAAATGGTGGGAGTTTATCTCACCAGTGATGATTATGGATAGGACATAATATAGGATTTTATATGTAGTTTATAATGTATCTCATCATAGAACCCTCAACATGCTCTTTTCATAGTTTAGTAGTGGGGAAACATTATGTAAAGACAGTTTAAAAAGACTAAGGGTGACATTGTTACTTAGAGTCGCTTGGCACTGCACCAGGCAGTTCTAACAAGCTTTAAGACAGTGGAGAACGCAGCCATGAATCGTATGAAGTGGTTCTTCTGCAGGTCATACATACAGGGCTCGTGTAGATGTGACAATAAAACAAGTATGGCTCAGGGCACCACCTTTAACCTGGTCCTGCGCCTGGTCTTCTGCAGGTTCATTACATACAGCGGACAGGAGTGTAGAGCCAATATACATACAGGTATGGCTCATTGCACCACCTTTACACTGGTCTGCTGTTCTTCTGCCAGGCATACATACAGGACAGTGTAGAGCCAATACCATCCAAGTCTGGCTCTAGGCACCACCTTACCCTGGTCTGGATGTTTCTTCGGCTGGTCATTAGTCATACAGGGCTAAGAGTAGTGCCCAATACACAAATGTGTTTGACTCAGGCATCACCTTTACCCTGGTCTGTTCTTCTGAAAGGTTATACTAAAGGGCAGTCGTCATAAGAAGCCAATCCACAAGTAAGGGCTCACGGCACCACTTTACACCTGATCTAGGCATGTTCTTCTGCAGGTTCATAATAACAGGGCAGTGTAGTAGCCAATACCAAAGTTGGATCTAGGATCCACCTTTACCCTGAGATCTGGCTGTTAGAGAGAGCGGTACATCCATACAGGGCAGTGTAGAGCTCTCATTACGACAAGTCTGGATCAAGGACACCAACTTTAACCTGGTATGGCTGTTCTCCTGCAGGTCATACATCCAGGGCAGTTTGAGCCAATTTTACAAAGTCTGGCTCAGGCTACACCTTTTACCTGGTCACATGAACTGTTATCCTTACTGCTAAGTTCATACATAAAGAGGCAAGTGTAGAGCCTACTACCACAAGTCTGGCTCAGGCCCACCTCTTACCCTGGTCTGGCTGTCTCTTCTGCACCACAGGTATTACTTAAAGGGAGGGGGTCAGTGTAGTGCCACTACACAAGTCTGGCTCAGGCAACCACCTTTACACTGGTCTGGCTGTTCTTCTGCAGGTCATACATAAAGGGCAGAGTTGTTGACGCCAATAGCTACAAAGTTCTTGTCTCTGGCAACACTTTGTTCCCTAGGTCTGGCTGTTCTTCTGCTGGTCATACATACAGGGCAGTGTAGGCAATACCAATAACTCTGGCTCAGGCACCACCCTTTACAATCGGTCTGGCGTTCTTCTGAGGACATTTATACAAAGGTGCAGTGTAGGAGATCCAATACGTACAAGTCTGGCTCAGGCATCCACTTTAATCTGGTATCCAAGGCTAGGTTTTCTGCAGGAGTCATACAATAAAAACCCCTAAGGGGGGGGGGGGGGCCTGAGAGTGTAGAGCGTCAATACCAACAAGTATGGCTCAAGAGCACCACCTTATCCATGGTCGGCTGTTCTTCTGCTGGTCATCATACAGGGCACAGTGGTCTAGAGTGCCAATACCACCAAGTATGGCTCAGCACCACCCTTTACCTGGTCGGCTGGTTCTTCTGCTTGTCATACAATACAGGGCAGTGTAGAGCACAATACCACAACGTCTGCGCTCTGGCACCTCCTTTACCCTGGTCTGGCCGTTCTTCTGCAGGTCATACTGGGCAGTGTAGAGCACAATAACCACATGTCTGACTCAGGCACCAACTTTACCTGGTCTGGCTGTTCTTCTGCAGGTCTATAGCATCAGAGGCAAGTGTAGATCCAATACCACAAATGTCTGGATCAGAGCACCACCTTTTAGTCCTGGTCTGGACAGTTGACAAATGCAAGTCATACTCATACTGACGCAGTCTATGCCAATACAACAGGTCTGGCTCAGGCACCACTTTAACTTGGTCTCACTTTATAACTGTTCAGTGTCTCCTTGATTTGGCGTACTAAATCTGTGCCTAATTGCACGAAATGTGGTGTGTGACCTCAGAACACCTAATCTTTGGCATACAATAAGTAGAAGTTCTTTGTTGCATTACAAAAGGCACTTATATGATTTGACAGAGAGTTTAGAGTGCGCATGTTCATACATTAGTTTTGGCTCAGAGTTATACCAGAAAAATGGTGCAGACTCCCCGTTCATACATGTACGCCCTATGTGAAGGTAAAAAGTAGTTTACAAGATAATTAGTAGGAGACCTCGTCCATATGAGCTTAGAATCATAGAAGGGTTTTTGGGTAGATAAAGAAGTCAGGAAGTTATGGTGTATAGTGAGCTGGGTGGACTCTAGTCAGGTTATTTGTTTGTCAGAAATAGTTGCTACTTCCCAGTCAGTATTTTAGCTTGACGGGATCGGGAATTTTCGGATGGAAATTAGAAAGGGAGTTTGAGAAACAGGGTAGACACAAGTCTTACTTTAGAGCACTAGAATGAGAAGAGATTATTTCTCCGCCTTGACTCCTACTGACAAACATTCCTTCTCTGTAGCCTCAACAGCTAACACCCTACGCTCCACTCCAATCCATCTTAAACTCTGCCTGCCCATTATATCACCTCTTATCTCGCTTCTACACTGCCTCTCCCCTCTCTAATCCCTTCACTGGCTTCCATTTGCCCTGCGAATTCAATTTCAAGCTTAATAACATGAACCTATTCAAGCTTCCATGACTGCTTCCCTCCTTTACATCTCTGCCATAATTTCAAATATCTCCCCTCAGACGCAAATCTTCGCTCCTCACAGGACCTTCTCATTGTCACACAATTATCTGCTCCTGAACACAACCGTTCTCATCTCAAGACTTCTCCCGTGCTTCACCCACACTCTGGGAAACTCACTGCCCAACACATTCAGCTCTCCTCACACTGTCACCAGCTTCAAAGCAACCATGAAAACCCATTGCTTCAAGGCTTGCACTATTAACTTCACTAACCTTGTTGCCACTACATTCCCTCTCAAACATGTCTGCTCCTCACCTCCATGTCTCTTTCATCCCTCTCTTGTAGATTGTAAGCCCTCGCGGGGTGGGGTCTCTCTCTCCTCTGTCGTTAGACCATTTGGACAATTATACACTTATCATAGTAATACGTTTGACTTAATGTTTTAAATGTCACCCACTCGAATGTACAGCTCCTCGAATCTAATGGCGCTTTCAACAAAATAAAATAATGAAATATTAATATATATTATAATGATTTAAATATAGAGGAGAGGCAATTCAATTGATCAGTGTGAGGTTATGTGGGGAGCGTCTAGGAATAGAGATGAAATTATGGATATGACAGAATTATGTGAAAGGGCTTTATTGGTTATAAAATATTGAATTAGATTAATAGTGCTGATGGGTCGTTATGTTGGAGGAGATGTCATTAAAGAACTGATAGGAGAGGTGGATGAGCTTGTGATGGAGGATTTTAGGATAAAATTACAAAAGTGTTTGTCGAAAAGCCACCCCAAAAACGGTGTGTCTGTATAGACAAGCTAAGGTACATATAAATGCATATATACTAACCAATAACTTAGACTTCGTAGGATATCTCCATTTGTGGTCATTTGCCAATGCAGTCAGTGACAATACTATATTGCATGGTTAAAGTTGCTTATAACATGCGCATGAGGAGTCAAAGAAACACATTGGTGTATGTCTGTCCTTCTATAAGTTTGAGAGTACTTTTCTCACTCTTGTAGTTCAAGTACATTACTCGTGATGGTCATGGTTTTATAGGCCATATTGGGTGACATTAACCAAATTTCTATTAATAATCGAGTGCATAAAACCAAAAAACGATAACGAAAACTTTGAAGGAAAATAACATCCATGGTTTCAGGGCATCGGCTTTTTATTGAAATTTTGAGCCTTTTAATGATAAGATGGCCTCTTAACATTTTTCCTTTAAATTTTTAAGATTGATTTTCATCTTATTATGCTAATTCCAGCACTGCTCATTCACACTAGCTACAGACATCAAGCCTCGTCGTTAATCCAATATCTCAGTAGATGTCTGGTGAAATTGATCTCCTCCAATGGTGCTTAAGGCTCCTTCTTACAGTTTCTCGACTTCTCAGTGTTGCAGCTTTTCAATTGCGATGTTTGTTGGCAGTCAGATCCCACAAATCTTTTCCTTTTCAAAGAACAGTAGTACAGGACTTCCACATCTGTTATTGCAATCCATTGAGGCCAAGGCTGTGTATATATAGGTTATAAATGGCCTCAACCATTACAATTAAGTCTGGCATGGATCCGATAGAAGGGTTTAATGCTATGCATAATTCCTTGCATTATAATTTCTAGGATTATATCGCTGGCCCATCACACTGCAGGTTTCATGATGGAGGAACTATTCGGAATTGGTGTCCAGTGTAAGCACATAAAAGACTTGTAAATTGTTTGACTGTAATTTTTGAAATCGATTTTTTTGTAATATCCTGGTACTCTCAAATACAAGGGATGCTTTTCATATCGTTTATCTCTATGAATGGGTATTAGGAAAATTAATACTCTACACAAGATTATGACCATGATGGGAGGGAGATCAGAAGATATTAGGACGACATGTCCCAATAATTGAATGAGCGCATAGTTTTGGTGTGTATTTTGTGCCAAAAAACCTCTTGATGCCATAATTATCGATATAAATGTACTGTAATACAACCAAACTAGGACTCATTATACGCCAGGGGTATTAAATATGATAGCATGATACGATGTGGGCCTCCTTAACGCAATAGCGCCTATTGAGGCGCAATAGTAGACATATCACCTATATTGATACGCTATGCGCCAGATTCTTGTGATTGCCTCTTTTAGGCGCCAATTACAGTTTTACTAACTGCAAGGTATAAACTGACGCCAGATTTTTGAATGTATCGTTTTTTTTAATAAACCTCTTCAGGAGCACTTTACACTGATTAAATGTGCCTTGAAAACGTGTTCAGCGACGCCAATTTTTAGATCATGTTGGCCCTTGAGAGAAAGTAGATTTTGTGGACACAAAAATTAACATATAGTTGTCTACTTTCAGAGCAATCTGACAGACAATATCAAAAGATAGAGAATCCACTAAATTTCCTACAAAACTTTTGTTGCTAGATGTCGAAGATTTTGTAGATATATATGTTGTAGGCTGCACTTAATATTTCATATACTCTACATGGTAACCTGTTGCTTACTATAACAGATCTGAGGTTTCGCATTGCAGTTTCCCTACTGTGGGTCGACAGACTCCTCGGAAGGGGAAGTCGAACGAACGCGCAGAGAAGACACGAGTCGGTCGCCGCTATATCCTCCGGGCCACATAGGGCGGTGGCCAGAGAGCTGAGTGGCGGTCGCCGCATGGCTTAATAGCTGCAGGCGAGGAGCGTGTGCCCGCCCGCTGCCGGCGGCACTAGCCTGCGCTGCTTTGCCATCTCGCTGCGGCGCCACAGCGTTTGTATTTCTGAGGGCGCAGGGGGAGCATGGGCGGCGCCGTTATGCGTAGGCAGCATTGGTGCTCAGTGTGGCCCGCTCCTGTTGAGCGGTGCCTGCGGCGAGGACGGACTTACGTCTCGCCGGTTCTGTGTAGGCGGTCGCCCGTTGCAGGACGCTGTTTGAAAGCGGCGCGGTAGCATCATCGCTGCCCAGATCAATATGTCCTAAGCCTCATCGCGAAACAGCCCTGCCGTGCTCAGTGCAGACACACCGAGAACGCTGACTCCTCCTACGGACAGCGGCTCGTCTCCTGGCCCTGCCAACACCCTAGGTAATATTAGGTGTTGAAACATACACACACCACACACACACCACACACACCACACACACACCAACCACACCACACACACAAACACATCACTCATGCATCCCTTGCTAACTGTTCTGTATGCCCAGCGTACCAAGTACTATATGTTTATCTAACCTGCTCTCTTGTCACCCACATACCAGACATCCAACTTGATATACACATCTACATCTTACCCCCCACCCCCTTCATAGGGGGGGCTCTGAGTGGCACATGCAGCGGTCCACGCATATGTAACCCCTCTATTGTGCCAGAATCATCAGACCTCCCCCCCTTGGCGTGGACAATGGTTACATCTATGTAACGGCTACTGCGTGGTACCTTTATATTGGTAGATGTGACATGTGTAGAGGTACAGTCACAGGAGGCGTAACCATATGTAAACCCCACCCACTTATTGTACTCATCGTCACAGGCCGCCCATTGTGTGAAGGGGAGCATTCTATGGTAGAACGGCTGAGTGGTACCTTCTATATGGTATGTGACAGTATTGGAGGTAGGCAGAGCGTCGCATGGTAACCCCGCATGACCCAGTCTTACAGTCCCTGTATAAGGTTACATCTATGTAACGGCTCTGTGTGGTACCTTTATATGTATGTGACATGTAGGGTTAGCGCTCTGAGGCCGTTAACACAATATGTAACCCCTCATGTAGCAAATTTTAAGTTTTATGTAGTAGCCATCAAAAATTATTTTTGGTTTGAGGGGTGTCACCGACAAAATGAGGAACTACTATATGCGGGGTCACAGGCATTAGAAAGGTTTGAGAACCATGGATCTGTAGTTATCCTTGTCATTATCGATTGACTACTTGTTGGGTACTTCAGGAATCCTCTTGTGAGTGTACATTTTGGGTGGAGTTATATAGGTATACTATAGGAGGCTTATAGTTCCTGTACAGTTCAGCCATCTTTTTATGAGTTGAAGCTGGGGTTTAGAGAATGGGCGATTGATTCTTAAACGAAGTGGAATTCGATTTAGGTATGTCTGGAAGAGGCGTTGCGGTTGGTTGGTGAGGGAGCGGAGTCGAATTTGGGGGAACCTTCGGGTAGAAACGAAGTGTGATTTTGATTGATAAAATGGCTGCGAGCACATGGCGCTACATGGGGGCAAACCCTTTGGGGAGGAAGAAGGGCATAGCCCCTGCATGACACGTCAGAATGAAGCCAATCAGACACCGGCGGGGTTCGTACGACCGCATATATAAGTCCGGGGGGCGACGCTGGAGCTCATACGCTATCATGTAATGATCAGGAAGGTGCTGCCCGGGATACTCTTACTGAAGAACGATTTTATATAGCGATTTTTTGTGGGGTGTCTCAGCTTGTCTCAGAAAACGTTTTCTTAAGTTCTATTTCTAATTTTTTGGGGTAATTTTGGGTCTGAAAACCATGTGCGTCCACGCAGCTGCATCTACATTCAAAATCCAAGTGGGATCTAAGCCTGTTCCTTTGTATTCATTTAAAGAAACACGTTTTTTACAATACAAATACCACTTCTTTTTGGCTGCCAATTCTATTGCCCCAATTTTTCATCCGGGGTTAATTAAGCGTTGTTTTGCTGGGGTGCTGGACCCCAAAAACCCTCTTTTTTAACGCCAAAATATTACATTTTTCCCGTAGCCCAATTCACAAGCAAAGGTTAAAAACAATGTATTCTTTGTTTTGTGGCATAGAAAAACATGCAATTGTAAACCTACAAAGCTACTAGTTTGTGGGGGCCCAATTGTTTGGGGCAATTTACATCCCGGGGGGTTTAATTAAGCGTTGTTTTGCTGGTGTGCTGACCCCCAAAAAAATCGTCATTTTCAAAGCCAAAAAACATAAATTTTTTTTTTTAGCATAATTCACAAGGAAGGTTAAAATTTCAATTTTACTCTTGTTTTTTTTTTGGCGTAGAAAACACACAATTGTAACCACCCAAAGCTCATATTTTTTTTGGTTGCTCCCTTTTTTTGCGAAATTTTTCATCCAGGGGTTAATTTAAACGTTGTTCTGCATTGTACTCATAAAAGAAACTTTGTTTTTTACCCCCCGCAGAAAAAATTTTGTAGCAAAATTCATATCCCCAAGGTTAATTTGCCCCGTTTTTTGCTTTTAATTCAGAAAAATCACAGAGTTTTTAAACGGCACTACAAGTAAATTTTTTCCCGCCCATTTGGGAGCGAATTTTTCCAAGGGTTACCCAAGGCTTCTTTGTGGGGTTTATTTGGGGTCAAAACAGGGGTTTTGGATTTATCATATACATAATCTTCATCAAAAGTGTTGTACATTTTTAAAAAAACAGTATGTCAGACAAGGGGGGTGGCAGGGGTCTTCATGCGAGTGGCAAGGCACAAACATTCCCCGGCTCAGGGCGCAGCAAAGCAAGGGGACTTTGCAGCAGGGGGCACTTGGTGCGGCCAAAACGCCCGGGGATCTACGCCGTGGTGTTGA